>CAVNZG010000189.1:0-84154 GCA_963693315.1 Diogma glabrata
TTTTTTCATCAGAAACAATTTAATGACAGTAGATAAGGTAGTAGATGTATCTGATATTGGTGGAACGAAATATTTATGGTATCTTCAGGTTCATTTTGAATATCTTCTATACGTTAATTTTAGCTAAATTTATAATATCGTCGACAGTATCTTTTAATGTGGGCTCTTCATCTGTGAATAAAAATTTATCAGCCATGATAAAAACATCCCAATTTTCATCACTCCTGACAGAAGTTGTTATCGAGGAGCAAAACTTGGCCTATCCGATTAGTGGAATATCATCATCAGCATCGTAACTCACAGCGTCTGTATCATCATCATCATCAATTTGCAAGAATTCGGTATGTCTAAATCAAATTGAAATACGACGTTTACTTACCAACACGATTTCTTGTTGTATAGCATCTACCAATTATAATGAGTTGTGCTTTGGTCATTTGCCATTTCTAGCAATTTTTATTAATAATAATCCTTTATTGACTTTAAATTTTATAATACAGTTGTATACATTTAATAATTTACTCAGATCAGCTTTTAATAGTAAGCTTTTCAGCAGATGAAATTAATTATTATGAGTGATGCGAAAAATAAATGAAAAAAGAATGTTTATATATTCAAATGCAGTTCAGTCTGCTTAGTAACTAATAAAAAACTTATATTTACCTAACCTACTTAAATCTAAACTTAAAAGCTACGTTGCAAAAATTAAGCGGTAGTAAAGCTAATTGCGTTTATTAATTCATTTTCAATACAATTTAATTTATTTATATATCTATCATTAGCTTCTCTAGCAACTACATTGACAAGCTTTATATTTAATTCGTTGTGTAGTCTTAAAGTGCTATAACGTCTAGGGCGTTTATATATAGTTCTTAGAAATTTGTTTTGAATTATTTGAAATTTCTTTTTATGACACAAAGCAATATCCCACCAAATTGGCGCACCATAAAGTATGATATTAAGAATCACACACTTGTAAATTAGTGTCTTATTATGACTATTTAGTTTACTATTTCTGTTGAGTAGAGGATATAGACTTTTGAACAGTGCATTACATTTTTGTTGTATTTGAGTGACGTGTGTCTTAAATGTTAATGATTTATCCAAATAAATTCCTAAATATTTAGTTGAAGGTTTCCATTCCAAAGAAGAATTTTGAATCAGAAAAGGTTGATGTGGAAGTTTACGGGATGCTCTGAACCTAGTAAAATAAATAGCTTCACATTTTGATATGTTAATACTAAGTTTCCAGTTCTTAAAAAATTCGAGAATTTTAGTGAGGTACAATTGAAGCTTATTGATAATAGATACCGCCAGTTCATCTGACACAAATATTGCAGTGTCATCAGCAAATAATGATAATTTACATTCACTATCTCTTGGAATATCATTGATGAATAAACAAAAAAGCAAAGGACTCAATACGGCACCTTGAGGAACCCCAGCTGGAATACTAAGTATAGAAGACATGGAATCAAAAATCTGGACAAAAAATGTTCTATCAGCTAAGAACGATTTTATGATTTTAATTAAAAATATTGGAAATCCATATATAAATAATTTATAGCAGACTGCGTCTTGCCAAACTTTATCAAAGGCTCGTTCAAGGTCTAATAATATCATTCCAGTAGATTTTAGCGAAGATCTATTAGATTTAATATGATTGCCTACACGATGGATTTGATGAACTGTAGAGTGCCCAGATCTAAAACCAAATTGCTCGTTTATAATTATTTGATTATCAGTTATGAAGTCTTCCATTCTTCTTTTGATAATCTGCTCAAAAAGTTTTCCCAATGTACAAAGAAGACTAATAGGTCTGTAGCTTGTAGCAAGAGTGGGGTCTTTGCCAGGCTTTAAAACAGGAGTAATTTTTGCTTTTTTCCATTGAATTGGGAAATAGCCTAGGTTCAAGCAGCACTCGAATATTATCTTAAGAAAATGGATTCCACTTTCAGGAAGATTTTTAAGTAAAATAAATGGAATATTATCTACACCTGGAGCTTTGAGCCTTGGAAGGAATTTCAAAATATCAGAAATTTCAGAAGGGCGAATTTCAGGAATTGGAGCATTGTTATCCAAATTATTGAAATTAGTGCAAAAGTCATTCACTTGTTCTTCAATTACAATATTGGAGTTTGGAATTTGATGAGCGTCAAGGAAGACATCAGCCAATACTTGTGCCTTTTCTGTATTTAAGAAAATTCGATTTCCAGTGTTGGGAGTAACTAATGGTGGAATGGACTTGCGATGGTTTTTAGAATGTTTAGTTGTTTTTCAGAAGTTTTTTGAACCATTATCCAAGCATTCAAGCTTCGTTTACCATTTTTTATTATAAAGAATATTTATATGATATTTAATAATGCTATTTAGCAAGTTTATTGAGGTTTTAATGTGAGCAAGGCGACTGCTGAGGTAAGATCTTCTAAGCGAATTTCGGTGTCTGATAAAACTTAACACTTGATCAGATAATAACAATTTATCAGTTGGAAGAACAGGCACAAGCGGTACAGATAGCTCACGAGCTGAAGAAATGGATGCTGTCAAAAAATCGACTGCAACGTTGACATCTGAAATAGTATGAATTGAACTTAAATTGAAATTTTCAATTTCAGATGAAATATTATTCTGATAAATGCTCCAATTAGCATTTTTATAGTTAAAGTATTTACGATGGCAATGAGCTACTTGATTATTAAATACTATTGAACAGAGGACTGGCAGATGATCGGAGCAGAGTGCTTGAATGGTGTTAACTTCGGATATCAACTGAGGGTTGTTTGTTAAAAATATATCAATAATACTAGGGACTCCAGCAGGACTATAGTGGGTAGGATCTTGGGGAGCGATAACAACACAATCAGAGTTAATAGAATAATCATATAAAGTTCGACCACCGCGGTTAGTTCTAGGACAAAACCAGTTAGGATGCTTACAATTTAAATCACCACCAATTAGGTAAGGAACATTACCACTACAAATTTTTATAAAATCATTTCTGAGATGCTCAGAATTCGAATATGAACAATATACAGAAAATATTTTAAGTTGATTATTATCACTACTTATTATATTAATACCCAGGGATTCTATACAATTTAATTTAAGGTCAGGAAGAAGCGAATGTTTAATGCAATCTTTTATAAGAATACCAACACCACCCCTGCGAAGATTTTCTCTATCATTACGATAAAAGCGAAAATTAGGAATCGAAAATGAAATAGAAGGCTTTAAATGCGTTTCACTAATAAGTAATATATCAATATTAAAATTATCTAAAAACTGAATTACCTCAAATTTTTTATTTTTTATACCGTACGCGTTCCACACACAAATTTTTAAAGAATTATGGATAACAGACATATTTAATAGCAATATTAGCCATAACATCAAATTGTTCTTCTTTGGAATGACAACCCCGAAGTCCTGAAACAAGTTCTTTGAGAATTTGTAATAACTCATGTGGTGCAAACAAATCATTTGTGTTATCTGAATTAATATTAATTGAATTTTCATGATTGATTGCATTTGTTTGAACCACTGTACTGAACTGCAGTTTTTTGTTAACAAAATTATTATTACAATTATTATTAAAATTTTTATTGTTGTTTTGATGAGGTATTGAAGAAATAATAGGAAAATCCTGTTGTTGAAATGAAAACGTTGGTTGATTAGAAGGTCGACTCAACTTATTTTTTAGATTCAGATGATTTTTTATTTGAATGTATTTTTCTCTTTCTGGACAAATTATAGAGTTAGATGTATGATTTCCACTACAATTACAGCAAACATGTTTAGTAATATCGTTTTGCAAAGGACACTCCATATCATCAATATGTTCATCTCCACCACAGAAATTACATTTTGGCTTCATGTAGCATGCGTTCGCTCCATGACCATACATTTTACATTTATAACATTGAAGAGGACCTTTGCTGGTGGATCGACAAATCTCCCATCTGCACACTGTGTTATTAACAAATCTAATATTTTTTAGTTGGTTCAGAAACATTGATCCCTTTTTTAAAAGCAACAAAATAAAGGGCATCTTCACTGTTTCGACGATATTTTTTAGGAATAGTTTTCCAAACATTAACTGGACTCAGGCCGCTATTCTCAAGGCTTTTCTTAACTTCATTTGTATCCATATCATGGAGCCCACATAGTACAAATTTAACAAAACGGTTTTCCTCAAGCGTATATGAGAACATACCATTGTCATGTTCTTTTAATTTAGTAAACATTTTGTTATAGTCTGATAGGCTATATGTAAGTATTTTTATGCCAATTGACATGATTTGTATATTATATTTTGAAATATTTAGTTCCTTCATAGTTTTATGAATCTCCGTTGAGGAAGATTTTGTAATTATTGGAGGAATTTTTTCTACCTGTTTTCTAGCATTTTCACCAGACGGAGAACTACTTTGCGGTTTTTTTGCATATTTTGATAAATTAACGTTAGGTGGTAAACCTGCATACCTGTTTACTGTTGGGATATCACTCATTTTAATGCCTTGACTCATCTGCTTAATGCTGCTGAGCGAGCTCCTAGGGAGGCTACGCATCTGGCGACTTATAGTTCTTTTATTTGTGAGCATCCACACACAATAATCATAAAACAATCAATTTATATTTCAAGGTTTAACTTTAATTTGATTTGAATTTATAACTAACAACAAATCCAAACAAAAAATAAAACACAGTTAGAAATTTAATTTTAATATTGAAAAATTTGATTATAACTTGATAATTTGATGTTTACTTCGCAAACACCGAATATCGAATGCCAGCAATTTTTATTAAAAAATTCTGTCGATAATGATTTTAAAATATTTTATTACATCCTTATCCTTCGACTGAAGAACAGAAGACGTGTTGAGTAGCATAAGCGCACTAACTTAATTAATTTTATATTTTTCAAGTAAATATGTGCAGGGCAATTATCCAACAGTTAATTTTTCTTTAACTCGGTGTCCCGTTTTCTTAAAAGTATTCAATAATATTAGAAGTCATCTAGGCCTTTGTATTTCCTGTATCGTCTAATGGTAGGGCCTTAATGTTTCCTGGGTGATTTACTCTTTCCTATCACAAGCCATTCATTCCTATCACAGCCACTCGCTCTCAACTTACACATTTTTATTATTTAAATTTTTTTCTGAAGTCATTTTATAAAACACCCGTTTTTGCGACGTTGTGAATTTCATTTGCTTTGTAGCCGTCGAGTACTTTCGACTACGCTGTTTGTTAGCTATTAGTCACATGCACTTCCATCAACCCTTGCTGACTCATCAAAAATCCCACCCTATGCTCCAAAGCACAATATATGTCTCTCACGGAAAAGTTCAGCTTGCCGTACATTTGAATTCAGAATTTAGCAGCGATCCAATTTCTTCTGTTTTCTTTTGCAATATTGAACAGCTGTTGCAACAATTTTTGAACTGTTGTTGCTTAAACCCCGTCAACAACACTTCGCAAATCTATAAACTAAAAATAAACCAAATTAAAAAGAGTCGAGTCAAAATGTCGCAAAATTTTGCTGAACTTGACTGAAATTGCTTTTTAAAAAGTTCATTTAATAATAAAATATTTGATATTTAACATAAAAAAAATCTGAATCTAAAAATCGCCATTTTTATAATTTTCCTTCAGAACAAAAAAAACTGATTCCCGACAGTCATATGCACAACGAATTTTATCTTTAAAACGAAAATTGACGCAAGTCCCAAACGTTCACAAGTGGTTAGATATAAAATAAGCTTCAATTTTGTTTAAAAAAAAAAAAAAGGCTATGCCATCTTTTTTTCAATTACACCGTTTTTTTCTTATGTTACAACGTTAAAAATCATTTCAAAAAATTAACAGTGTACATTTTTAAAAACTTTGTTCTAATACCTATTCAACGACATATCATTTATGAAAATCGATTGAGTAGTTTTTCTACAATCGCTCGTCAAAATGCACTCACATCGCAAAATAACAAAAAATTGAGGGGCACCCTGTGAAGACCCCTGGTCGAAAAAAAAATTCTAAGAGAACTTGTATTTTTTATTTATGAAAGACTATCCATAAACAAAAAATAATCAAAATTAAAGGGGGTCAAGTCAAAACGTTGTTGAATCTTCGTGAAATTGCTCATATATATATATATATATATATATATATATATATATATATATATATATATATATATATATATATATATATATATATATATATATATATATATATATATATATATATATATATATATATATATATATATATATATATATATATATATATATATATATATATATATATATATATATATATATATATATATATATGTATATATATATATATATATATATATATATATATATATATATATATATATATATATATATATATATATATATATATATATATATATTTATGAAATGCCGCATTCTTTGCAACTCGGAGACCTTCTGCTATCCAGAATTGGTTAAAGATTTTCGAAACTTTTATGGACAGAAATTGTAGCTTACTGTTTCTAGTTTCTAATGCCGTATGCTCCTTTTTGAAATTCAAAATGGCGAAATCAATATGGTGGCTGAAAGCCACGAAGAGCAGTGATCTTAATGTAAGAAGCATTATAACAGCAACATTTGTCTTGGTATGATATTGTTTTATGTACACCCGATAGCTTTGATGCTCGCTCAACACAAATCCACTGTTAGATTTTCGAAATTTAAAATGGCGGATCCAAGATGGCCGACCGGAAAATTGAATTGATCCATGGCGGTCATGGTGGTCATGGTGGTCAAGGTGGTCATAGTGGTCATGGTGGTCATGGTGGTCAAGGTGGTCATGTTGGTCGTGGTGGTCACGGTGGTCACGGTTGTCATGGTGGTCATGTTGTTCATTGTAGTCATGGTGGTCATGGTGGTCATAGTGGTCATGGTGGTTATGGTGGTCACGGTGGTCATGGTGTTCACGGTGGTCATGATGGTCATGGCGGTCATGGTGGTCAGGTCATGGTAGTCATGGTGGTCATGGTGGTCATGGTGGTCATGGTGGTCATGGTGGTCATGGTGGTCATAGTGGTTATGGTGGTCATGGTGGTTATGGTGGTCACGGTGGTCATGGTGGTGATGGTGTTCACGGTGGTCATGATGGTCATGGTTAATGGTGGTCATGGTGGTCACAGTGGTCAAGGTGGTTATGGTGGTCGCGGTGGTCATGGTGGTCATGGTGTTCACGGTGGTCATGGTGGTCATGGTGGTCATGGCAGTCATAGTGGTCATGGTGGTTATGGTGGTCACGGTGGTCATGGTGGTCATAGTGCTCATGGTGTTCACGGTGGTCGTGATGGTCATGGTGTTAATGGTGGTCATGGTGGTCATGGTGGTCATGGTGGTCATGGTGGTCATGGTGGTCATAGTGGTCATGGTGGTTATGGTGGTCACGGTGGTCATTGTGGTCACGCTGGTCATGGTAGTCATGGTGGTCATGGTGGTCATGGTGGTCATGGTGTTCATAGTGGTCATGGTGGTTATGGTGGTCATGGTGGTCACGGTGGTCATGGTGGTGATGGTGTTCACGGTGGTCATGATGGTCATGTTGGTCATGGCGGTCATGGTGGTCATGGTGGTCAAGGTGGTCATAGTGGTCATGGTGGTCATGGTGGTCGAGGTGGTCATAGTGGTTAAGAATGTCATGGTGGTAATGATGGTCACGGTGGTCATGGTCTTTATGGTGTTCACGGTGGTCATGGTGGTCATGGTGGTCATAGTGATTATGGTAAGCATGGTGGTAATGGTGGTCACGGTGGTCATGGTGGTCAGGGTGTACACGGTGAGCATGGTGGTTATGGTGGTCACGGTGGTCTCGGTGGTCATGGTGGTCATGGTGGTCATGGTGTTCACGCTGGTCATGGTGGTCATGGTGGTCATGGTGGTCATGGTGGTTATGGTGGTCACGGTGGTCACGGTGGTCATGGTGGTCGTGGTGGTTATGGTGGTCAAGGTGGTCAAGGTGGTCATGGTGGTCACGGTGGTCATGATGGTCATGGTGTTCACGGTGGTCATGATGGTCATGTTGGTCATGGCGGTCATGGTGGTCGTGTTGGTCAAGGTGGTCATGCTGGTCATGGTAGTAATGTGGTCACGGTGGTCATGGTGAATTGGAGTGTATCAGAGATATATACGAAGATATATACTCACCAAACAATTGGTTATCAATAATCGGCGTTTTTTTTCCTAAGCCTTATCTACCCAATTTCTGTGAAGTTCTAAATAGTAGAAAAATGATGTCATAAAGAAGTTTCACTTCTTACCTGTGTACTCTGGTACACACACTACTTTTTTTTTTATTATACCAATTACGATATACAAAATATTTTTTCACCTACATTTTTAAACATGAACTAATTTTTAGATCATGATTTGTGATGCAAAAACAAAGTTGGATCGTAATTTGCATGTAAAATTTAAGCGGATACGAATCACACGATTTCATGAAATGCCGCTATAGACAGACTGCATAGAAAAACAAAACAATTGACATCATACAAAACACAAATTCAAATCTTTACAGTTTTTGGTATAGAAATATCAAGATGTTAGAATGCGAACAATATATAAAATATAAATTAAAAATTTACCGAAAAATTTAAAAAATTTTATTTTATAGTTTATATTGTATAGTTCTCGTTTTAACCTTTTGATATTACTATACCGACAAATGTTAAGATTTGTTCATGTTAAGTGAATATTTAATAATCTATAGAACTGTTGTAGAATGTAACGATCGTTACATTCTACATCAGGAGAGAGAAAGTATAACATTACAATGGACGACATACACATGGAAAGCATATATTCTATTGGAGTCGTAGATAAAAAAATATTGTAATGTTTAGGATATTAGAGAAAAAAAATTTAGTAAGGGCTTGACGATAAATTTAATCGTGTGCGTGCTCGTTTTATAAATGCTTGATTAACATTACGTTTGCTTGTCAAGCAAGTTTGATCGTCTACAGGCAACTTTATATTTGCACTTGATATTTTTATTTTTGTCAACTTTCAAAAGTTTGTGTTATGTGTTAGTGTTCGTGTTATTTTAAGGTTATTTTCAATCAAGAGGGATTCAATTCAAGAGAGAATGTCACCCTAAAGTGAAAAACATAAAAAGAAAGCCTTGATTGAAGAATATGGGTCAATTTTATGCAAATGAGCGCAAAGCATAAAAATAAAAAAAAAATTAAGGAGCTACATGATTAAAAGTTTAAGTATAAAAAAAATGGGCCAAACCCCACTTTGCAAAACATTGCAAGTGTGATATAAGCGAACATCCACAATTTTTGCATAAGATAATATTATACATTAAGGTAAATTTTTAAAATAATATTTCTACATTCAAAGTTGGTTACAATAATTAACCTTTATTGAAAAGCTCATTTTTTCATACACATTTTTTATTAAAATATGTATTAATGGACTTAAAGCCCTTACTACGGTGTTATCTTTTAATATTCAAAAAAGGATAAAAACATGTTCGTACAAATAATGTTTAGATTCATATTCAATCGCATTTTCTCATACTGGAATATTAGCTCCCCTTTTTATTTCCTTCTAATATTAACCGCGGAAAATAAATTGTTTGTTTTTACATTCTATGTTCTTCCCCATTTTTGCGCAATGAGTGAAAAAATAAAAATAAAATGTGGAAAGTGTTTAAGCTTGAAATATGGGGTAGAATTTTGTTTTATTTTATAAATAATTAATTATATTTATTTCCAGATTATACTATGGTATAGTTATATCTTTAGTAAATTATGTAAATATAATTGTGTGTTTGTATAATATAATAAATATAATTTAAAATATTGAGGTTGAGGTTAATGTAAATTTTGATTTTTTAATTATTAGAATTAAAACAGGTACGAGATGAGAGATTACGATTGAGAAATTATTATACGTCAGGTACAAATTATATATCAAATAAATATGCTTATTTACAACGTATTATAACGACACGTAAAAACTCATTAAGAACTAGTTTCTACATTAACATACGCTCTGAGAAATAGATAAACAGTAAACACGAAAATAATTTGATGTAAACCTAAGTTATGAAACGCATTTTTATGTGACAAGATTTATTTATTCAATAGTTTTGTGGAGAAATTTATTAAATATATTTGTATTAATTAGCAAAAAAAGTTTTTATAATATTTGATGATAGTTCTAGTGTTTACATAAATTCATTTACAAATTTGATTCATTTACAACATTTGAATTTCTGTTTCTTTTGTATTAAATTTTCATGTCGAAATAATCAAATTTACAAAAAAACCTACGCATTTATTTACTACCAGAGTGTTTATTACTTCAAAAAAAGTATTGTAGTTATATATTTTAATGGTTCAAATTTTGGGGTTTATGACTGACCAAGTGGTTTTCGGGTTTTGTAAATTGTCTGGCATTGTCATGATGGAAAACATAAGCTATTCGATTGACCAATTCTGCACAATTTTGTTTGCATTGCTTGCCCTAATCTCGTTAATTGTTGGCAGTAGCATACCCTAATTTATTGTATGGCGAGGAGGTAGCAGCCTATAACGATCAATTCCCTTCCCATCCCACCATACATTACAACATCAGTTTACTAGACGTCAATCAACCATGACGTTGTTGACTACGATTGTTTTCGTTCGATGTTATCCTATTCAACTATTCAATATTCATGACCCATAATAATTCAGAAATGGCTCGATTTTGCAACGTTTTAGCAGCATTTCACTGATGGAAATTATGTTTCTTTGCGTTCATTCATGTGGGCAACAAATATCGAGCTACTTTGCGTAGTATTATGGCACCCAAACATTGAGCTTCTTTGCACAGCCAGGCTTTTTTAAATAACTTCAAACTGTCAAATGGTTCCCGTTGATGTTTAGGGTATCCATTATATCCTGAAAACTTGCATGCCAATCTAGCTCGAACAGTTTCAAAATTTCTAGAAAGGAATCAAACAAACCACCGAACAAACCACAAACCCACACGGAGCTTTCGTTCACTTACCGTCCTCTCCGTTAACTTCACAAATTTTTTTCCAAGTTTTTTGCGCGAGATTTGTTTGTGTTTTGATTTGATTACAAAAAAACACTTTTATTTTTTCAATTGAATCTTCGGATTCAATTTATTTTTTTTATTGAGAAGAAGAATTATATATAATGTTAATGCTTCAGCATAACAATTCTTAGACTCAAGAACAATAATTTGTACATTCTTTTATATGCTAAAATTAAATGTGATAACACTAATGGTAAATAATATGAATGATAATATAATCAATGTTTAGTTATTATTTGTATTGATTTAAAATATTTGTAATTGCTAATTATGTTTCAATACAAAATTGTTTCATGTATATTATGATTCATATCTTTATCTGTTTTAATATTTATATTTTTATAATGATTTGATGTATTGATTTAAAATATTTGTAATTGCTAATTATGTTTCAATACAAAATTGTTTCATGTATATTATGACTCATATCTTTATCTGTTTTAATATTTATATTTTTATAATGATTTGAGTTACTCATTTCTTTATCTGTTTTAATAGTTACTTGGGATGTAACTTCCCTCTCCTTAAGATTGGAATTCTCCCGAATTCTGTTAAAAATGTTTACTTTCTTTAATATAATGAAACTTATTGATGACAAAATTAATAGGATTACTATAACAATACATATACTAGAATATATTAGTGATCTATGATATTTTAATAAATTTATTTCCTTAATGTTATTCATTGTTTCAATGCTTATTTCTTTAAACGTTAATGTATTATTTTCTGATTTGTAACTAAAATTTGGTACAATATATTTATTTCTTATTTCTTTAACATTATTATAGAATATTTGATTTCCTATATTAATTGAACCATTATAAAATCTTATAAAATAATTTCCATTTAAAATATATACTCTCTCGTCAAAATTAGATGTTAATGTTATATTATTAGCTAGTTGAATAAGAATAGTGTTATCATCTATATTATAGATATCATTGTAACAATTTTTTATGTTTTCACAATTTTTCTTAAATATACAATGTTTTAAACTATTTAATTGGTGTAAAGCTTTATTCTCATCATATTCGTAATATTTATTTTTATGTTCAAATGCTTTAGTTTTTGGATAATTTATTAAATTACAATCATTTTGATTAGCTAGTGGAATTATTAATTTTTCATTAATTTCAGTCATTTTATTTGGAATTTTAATTAGAAATAATAATCTGTTTGTACTAGTTTTTGTAAATCCAACTTTTAATCTTCTTATTTTATTTATATCTATTTCATAATTTATAATTTCTTCGTGAGTTAATAATGATGGATGTATTATATTTAGATTAGACAAAATTATGTTGTCTTGCAAATTATCAATAATTCTATCCATTTCTTGTATTTTTAATTTAATGTCTAATATTAGTAATTTAATAGAAAAATCATTAATTTTTTCTTTTACAAATTCTTGTATCAAAATTCTATCATTTAGGATTGTTCTTAATAACGTATTTATCGTTCTATTAAAATTATTATTTATACGAATTTGGTTGTTTAAACCTAATGCTACATTATAATTATTATTATCTATAATTTCAAGATGTTTGTTTAAATTTTGTCTGTCTTCGTCGTCCATTGTACCTGTAATCCATTTGTTAATTGTTCCTATAAAATTTAAAAGTCCACGTTTTCGTCTATTATACGAAGATATATTATGTCTTTCTTTTAGAGTCATTAGTTTGTTTAAAAGCTTGTTTAATTCGTCATCCAAAATTTTATTATCGTTACCTGGTATATTTGAAATGTTAATTATTAAACTTCTCACTATAGTGTCTAAGTCGTCTATATTTATAATATGTAAGGAGTAATTGTATGTTTTAGGAATTAAAAATGTTTTGTCTTGTAGTATTACATATCCTGAGTTAGTCTCTATTCTCTCTATTTGAAGTTGAGCTTTGGTTGTTAATATCATCAGGCTCAATAGTATCATTATTAGGATTGTCTGTAAATTTAAGAGATCTTTTAATATTTGTAGGGTGTATGTTTTCTAGTTTGTATTTTCTGAATTTAGGTTCATCTTTATGGCGTAATGATTTATAATTTTTTATATAACCTTCTTTCCTAGTTTCTTCGTAATCTTCTCTATTTGAGTTTAGTTTCTTTAAACGTTTAGTCTGAGCATCTATTAAATGTTTGTAGATTTGTTCTTTTGGGATTTCATTATTTTCAACATTATTTGGTGTGGTTTTAATAGAACTATGAAATTGATTGTTATAGCTTTTTATTGCTTCGAGCATTTGGATTCGTACTGGTAATGTTTGTTCTAAGTTTAGGATTCGTAACTTTTCAGTTAATGTGTTGTTTAATCGTTCTATATCGGCGTTTCCTGTATGACTATTCGGTTTTACTAAATGTAACTCTATGTTTTCGTTATCTAGAAATTCTTTAATTAAAATATGTTTGATTCATTGTCGCTAACAACTTTCTTGGGTTTTTTATGATTGAAATATATTCTAAACTTTTCTATAATTTCTGTATGATTGCTATGTTCTATAGGATAGGCTGTTGCAAATTTTGAAAATTTATCAATAAATATCAGAAATTTTTGACTTTTGTTTGTATAAATGTCTAAATGAATTATTTGGTTCTTATCAGTTGGGATTTCTGTCTTTTTGAATTTTGGTTTAATGGGCTTCCTATCATATTTTCCTTGATTACATATATCGCAATTATTCGTTAGTTTGTTAATTATAATTTTTATTTCGTTGTGATAAATTTTATTTTTTAAATATTCATATAAAGCGATAATACCTGGGTGTTTCTGTTCCTTATGGTGTATTGAAACTATTTTTATTAGTTCATCGACGGTTTTTATATCCTGAGCAAAATAAACGCATTTGATAAATTTAATGCCAGGGAATTCTTTTATTAGAATTTGTTGGATTCGATTGAATTCGTGATATGAAATTTCGGTGTAAATTGCGATTCTTTTTCCGGATATATATGTTTTTAATTTATCTACTAAGTTTTCTGAGCTTAAGTTTAGATTTAAATAAATTCTTCTGTTGCCTAATACTTCTTCGTATTCTTGAATAATGTTATCTGTTATGATAATTTGTGTTTTGAATCTATTAACTATTGTTTCTAATATTTGAATGTGGTCATTTTGATTTTCTGCTTGAGAGTGGATTGTGGGTTGTAAGGATAAGTTATCAATATTTTCTTGTGAATTATTACTTGAATTTTCTTCATTATTATTACTTAAATTTTCTTCATTAATACTTAAATTTTCTTCATTATAACTTAAATTTTCTTCATTAATACTTAAATTTTCTTCATTATTACTTAAATTTTCTTCATTATTACTTAAATTTTCTTCATTATTGCTTAAATTTTCTTCATTATTACTTAAATTTTCTTCATTGTTACTTAAATTTTCTTTATTATTACTTAAATTTTCTTCATTATTCCTTAAATTTTCTTCATTAATACTTAAATTTTCTTCATTGTTACTTAAATTTTCTTCATTATTACTAAAATTTTCTTCATTATTCCTTAAATTTTCTTCATTATTCCTTAAATTTTCTTCATTATTACTTAAGTTTTCTTCATTAATATTTACTTGTAAATTAAAAAGTTTATCTAATTCATATTTTTCAATTTGATTAATTTCATGTTCGTCTGTATTAATTCTACTAAGAAAATCCGCTATTTTATTTTCCTTTCCTTTAAGATAATCTATTTTTATGTTATATTCTCCTAACGATAATATCCATCGTTGTAAACGTGGGTTTAAATCTTTGCCTAAATATTTAGTGTGCAACCATTTTAGTGCTTGGTGATCGGTTTGTAACTCGAATGGGTTTCCGTATATATAGGGTCTAAAGTATTTCACAGCCCAAACTACAGCTAATAATTCTTTTTCCGTTGTACTATACCTAATTTCGTGACAGTTTAAAGTGCGACTAGCATAAGCTATTGGGTGGTTTTCTTGTAATAGAACGGCTCCGATTGCAAATTGACTTGCATCTGTATTTAGTTTAAATAGTTTACTAAAGTCAGGGTATTTTAAAATAGGATAGGTTGTTATTAAGTTTTTGAGTTCTTCAAATGCATTAATATATGATGGGTCGATATCATTTATTTTTACGTTTTTCTTTAAATATTTTGTCATTGGTTGAGCGATTTTTGCGTAATCTTTTATAAACTTCCGATAATAGCCTGTAATGCCTAAAAATGATTTTATTTGTTTTTGTGTAGTAGGTAGTTTTAACTGAGTTATATCTTGAATCTTCTTTGGATTTGGTTTAATACCTTCTGTTGATAACACATGCCCTAAATATTCGGTTTCTTTGCAAAAGAAATTGCATTTATCGATTTGAATCTTAAGATTGGCTTGCCTTAATTTATCTAATATGCTGTTTGTATTGGAGATATGTTCTTGTAATGAAGTGCTAAAAATAAGGATATCGTCTAAGTAAACTACACAAATTTTGTTTATATATTCCCTTAGAACTGAGTTCATAAGTCTTTGGAATGTGGAGGGTGCATTTTTTAATCCAAAAGGAATTCTAATATATTCGTAGTGTCCAAATGGTGTCGAAAAAGCTGTTTTTCGCTGATCTTCTTCTCTTACTACAATTTGATGAAATCCTTTAGCCAAATCTAGAGTAGTGAAATATTGTGCTCTACCTAATTTATCAAGAATATTTTCTATATGAGGAATTGGAAACTTATCGTCAACTGTAACTTCATTTATCTTACGATAGTCAATAACTATTCTCCACTTTTTTTTATTGGAATTATCCATCTTTTTGGGTACTATCCATAATGGTGAGTTATAAGGAGAATTGGATTCTCGAATGATTCCTTGCTGTAACATATCTTTAATTTGATTTTCTATCTCTTTTTCATGGATTTGGGGATATCGATAAATCTTGCTATGAATAGGATTTTCAGTATTTAATCTGATTTCATGTTTAATTTCATGGGTGAAAGTCAAATCGTCACTTTCAATATAAAGTAAGTCTTTATTTTCTACTAATAATTTTTTTAAATGTTCTTTTTCTTCGTTATTTAAATGTGTTTGATTAATTTTATTTGAAATTTCTTTCTGATGACTGATTATCGGTTCTAATTGATTTACTTGTGTAATTTCATACGGATAATCAAAATTTTTAAATGGGATTTGGATTTTATTAAATATCTTCAGATATTTATTTTTTAAATCAAGAACTGATTCGAATGGTCTTAGAAAGTTGAGACCTATAATGGCATCATATTTTTGACTCTTAAGAGGAAAAATTTTCCATTCTAAAGTACCTTTTCGTACTAATTCTTTTGGTATTGGTGTAATTAGTTTGTGAGTAACTTGATTATGTCCTCCTAATGAACTAAATGTTAAGGGGCTTTGTAGCTTTGAAATGTTGTAATTTAGTATGTTTGGTTTTATAATACTAGTGTCAGAACCTGAATCTAATAAACAGTTTATTGGTTTATCGTCAAACGGTAATTCTACTATCGGTCACTGGTTGATTGTGGGGCATCTTGAAAAATTTACTTCGTTAGTAATGTTATTAACAGTTTCTACTACAATGTTGTCAACCTCCATGGGTTCGTTTCTATTTCTATATTGACCCGAATTTCTAAATTGTCCTGTATTTCTAAATTGTCCTGAATTTCTGAACTGTCCTGAATTTCTATTGTCGTTAGAGTTATAATGATTGTTATAACTATTGCTATTATTATTATTATTAGGATTGTTATTATTAGAATAATAATTATTATTAGAATTATATTTGTTATGGTTATATCTATTATGATTCAAATTATTATTTTGATAATTTTGAAAATTATTTCTATTAAAATTATTATAATTTTTATATTGAGTTTGAGATTTTTTATATGAATTTTGATTTAATTGATTTCAATTAACAATACGCCCTGAGCTGATTGTTGTTTGATCCACATAGATTTTCTACATCCTCTACTGCTTTAAGAAATGATTTTAATTTCATTTCGTTGTCTCCCGAGAAAGTAGGAATTTCATTAAAGTTCCTAATAATTTGGTCTGGAGTGAGGTTGAATTTTGTTTCGTTTACTTGTTGGATTGTATTTTGTTGTTCTTCGATTTTGAGTGAAAGAAATTCAATTCTTTGTTGCATTTCGTTTATTAACTGCTCCATGATATCTTCTTTTATATTTCTTCGTTGATCGAAGAGTTGTGATCTTTTATTCGTTGAAATTTTTGTAGGTTTTTATGCGAAGGTGAAATGAATTTTCGTTTCTTCGGAAGGATTAATTTTTCTTGAATCTTCCTTTGTTTTCCAAATTTATTGTCACTACACTGCACTACACTACACTTTTAAATGAATATCTTCGGATATATCACTGTTTGTAACACTTTTAAGTTTTATTTTCAAAATATCTTCGGATATTTTTTTTTTATTAAAAGTTCGTTAACACTTTGTCTTTTTCTTTGGAAAATGACAATATCAACTGCGCCAGATTTGTTTGTGTTTTGATTTGATTACAAAAAAACACTTTTATTTTTTCAATTGAATCTTCGGATTCAATTTATTTTTTTTATTGAGAAGAAGAATTATATATAATGTTAATGCTTCAGCATAACAATTCTTAGACTCAAGAACAATAATTTGTACATTCTTTTATATGCTAAAATTAAATGTGATAACACTAATGGTAAATAATATGAATGATAATATAATCAATGTTTAGTTATTATTTGTATTGATTTAAAATATTTGTAATTGCTAATTATGTTTCAATACAAAATTGTTTCATGTATATTATGATTCATATCTTTATCTGTTTTAATATTTATATTTTTATAATGATTTGATGTATTGATTTAAAATATTTGTAATTGCTAATTATGTTTCAATACAAAATTGTTTCATGTATATTATGACTCATATCTTTATCTGTTTTAATATTTATATTTTTATAATGATTTGAGTTACTCATTTCTTTATCTGTTTTAATAGTTACTTGGGATGTAACTCGCGTTTTTGTTTTTTTATACTGAAAATCATCACATGTTATATTGTCTCAGAAAATTTGCTTATTTTAAAAACAAAAATAACAAAACTGTATGTTCGTTTAAAATAACTACATTTTCTGAGGTCAGTAAAATCCATATTCGTACTTCGTTCGTACAATTACGTTTATCTATTTGCTATTCATAAGGGTCGCCATATTAAAATTTCTACCATATTACATCTACCATATTAAAATTTGCAAAAATATCAAATTATAGTGCGCAGAACTGTAAGATATAACTCTATAGTAGCAAAAAGTCATAGTTCACAACTATGAAGTACGTTACTATAAAGCACATATTTAAGTTCTAAAAACGTTCGCCTCAATAATCTATTATATAGATGAAAAACGTGACCTACGCAGGTGAAAAAGTCGAAATTTGAACTTGACCATTTTTGATTTTCCTGAAACTTGACATGTAAGTAGTATGGACAAAGTTAAAAATACAACTTATTTTAAAATTTTTTTAAAGTGCTTAGTTTGAGCATAGGGGGCACCCCAACATGCATGAAAAATGAAAATGCTGCAAATCCGATGTAACTTTGAAATTAAATTGCTCAAGAATGGCTATACTGATTTCATCAAACTTTTTTTTGTTTGATAGATGATTAGTTAATCATTTCAAAAAAAATTAATTTATTGTTTTTATAATTCATTTTTAAATAAAAATATTAAAAAACTTTTTAAAGATGTCGCTAGGGTTGAAGATCAATTGGAATTAAATTAATTTTTTTTCTGAAAATAGTTCTATTCTTACTCTAAAATATATCAAATTAACTCAGAGGCGTTAATTTTTGTTGTTGAGATATTTAATTTTAAAGATTTTTAGTACGACTGAAATTCGAATTTTTCTTCATTTTTTCAAACAACTTCCATTAACAAAAAATCTTAAAATCAATTAAATTTTAACTTTTTTTTTTCTTAAATATAGCTCTAACCTTACTTTAAAATATATCAAATTTACAAAGAGGCATTAATTCGTGTTCTTGAGATATTTAATTTTGAAGATTTTTAGTCCGATTAAAATTCTAATTGTTCATTATTTTCTCGAACTTCAGTGGTTAAAATTTTTTGATGCTATAAATTGTTTACAATGGTCACAACTCTGTCTAGAACACGTTTTTCATCTATATTGACAAAATAGTTTTTCCGAACGGTTTTGCCAATAAAGTGATATTAATTACCAAACGAGTACAGTTCGCAGATTGATATATTACACTATTTAAAGTAATGCGAACGTTTGGAGAATCATATTCAGACTACACATTATACTTCAGAACAATCTGCAAACCACCTTACCTTACTCATAAGCGGCACGAAAACTTGACGGTGAGGGAAGCAGTGGAAATATTTACGGCTAATTTAAAACTCAAGGGCGGATTGGAAGAAGATTATTGTCAATACATTTAAATATTCAACTCTTTTCGTCTGCAGATCACCTCAGTATTCATCAAACCGAAGTTTTTGTGATAAATGAAACATTAGTAAAAGCATAATGTAATAACAACTATCAAAATCTTTGTGGACCGCTAATATATTGAAATCGCTAAACGCCGTAGCAGGAACTTCAAAAATGACAATAAGTTGCCCCTCATAACATACTGAGATAACCAAGCAGTTTGATATCCAAAATATTTTAGTGCTGGATCATAGTGGTGTTAGAGGCACCTGTACAGCGGAGGTAATTGCTAGCCAAGAGATTCAATTGTATCTTCAGCCACAAAAAGAAGCTGTTGACTGAGAAAGAAGATGTTGCCTGGTCACTTGGCTTTCTTAAACAACTAACTTATGACACATCTACCTGCATAATAGTTGGTGATCCAACAAAATAAATTGCAATATAAGCAGCCAAAATTGATCCTGGTAAGAATAATCACTGGATCCTTTAAGAGCATGCACAAAAATGCCCGTCAATAACTTTTGCAGAGTCTGTTAGAATATGGAGGAAGAAGAGAGAGTGATCCATCTCCTTATGTGTCTGGTATTGGCTCATATATGGTTAATTTATTTTAGAAAGCACATATTTTATTATTTTCACTCGCCTGAGCAATATTAATATTAAGCACATAGCCGGTTTCAGTAGAAGCTCCAAGCGGTTCGAGTAGGGGAAGTCATTATGATGAAAGCCACTGCAGCTTAAAATAACCTATAACATAATTAGAGCAATAATTATAAAAACTAAGGGAGGGTTGCTTTAACTGTAAATAAGTAAAATAATGCCAACGTCATTCGGATGTTAGCAGTTTATTATTCAAACAAAGAAAAAGTACTTCCAAACAATTCGACGGTGATTGGGACAATTACAGTTAAACATTTGTCCTGACAACAAAAGGAGGTTTATTTTAAATATAAAGTGTTACATGCAATATAACAGTAGTTGAAGATTGTTAATATCTATTTTCTAGAAAGAAATTGACTTTGCCCTTATAACAACCTAAACTGTTAAGCTGTTGAATCAATTTTGGGACAACCTCATATAGGTTGGAAATGGAGCATTTTTTCAGCGTATAAAAATCTAGTACGCGAAATCGCAAATAAACACAAGTCACTTTTAAGTTTTTACCTTACCACGCGCAGACTTTTATATACAACTATATATAATATTTATAGTAAAATATTATGCGTTCTGTATTAATTAAATGTAGTTTTGGTCTATTTATTGCTGACTGTGCTCATGTTACGTTTCAAATAAATTTTAAACTTTTACTGGTGTTAATTATTTCTTTTTCGAATATTTAAGTGTTCTAACTATTTATTTTTGTTATCATTTGATTATGTTATGCTTATTTAAATTTATTTCATTCCAGGTAAGGATTCTTTTCAATCATAACGGTATCAACACGGACCTATTCTGGTCTTATTGTGTTTTCGTGACATTGTGTTATGATGCCAACCACTGCAACTTCAATGATTCGTTTTATAATCTGCACCGTGCTTTTGGTAAGTAGTTTATCCAAGGGTTTATCTTTTAACATTCGTTTTTTGAAATTTTATTTTAAAACATTAATATATGTGCTAGTTAAGGTTCAGTTTGTGATCTACCTTCAAAGACTGTTGTATTTCCATTGTATGTTTGTTTAATTTTATGTTTTTTTTCAGATCTGCATATTTGCAAACGAAATATATAAGCAGATCATATTATCAAAGAGTGTACATGTTATTTAAACTAAAAAAATATTTCTCAAAGCTATATTAAAATATTTCTTCAAATTAATTAAGAGAATATTTTTTTCCTTATTCCACATAAAATGTCTGGGAGTGACCGAAAAATTGTTTGATTATAAAGCGTATAGACAGACAGAATTGGTTGTTTTATACGATTGATCTCATTTAGAATAGTGGATTCTTGTATGCGTTAAGAATGGTGGCAATTCTTCACGAGGATGATGTTTCACGGCACGAGCGAAGCGAGTGGAGAATCAAATGAAGAATTGCAATCATCCTACGCAAATACAAGATGTTATTTTATCCACGACTGCAAAATGTTTCGAATAATTTCCATTTTGCCTGCTAAAGTTTTTACCACCAAAATAAAATACATCATAGACAGCATAAAACAACAAAACAATTGACACCATAATCATAACGGAAAATGTTAAATGTATTTTATATTTTATATATGTGTTGTTCTCGTTTTAACCTTTTTATATTACTATACTAATAAATGTTAATATTTAATTTTGTTAGGGGAATATTTAATTAACTACAGAACTGTTGAAGAATGTATCGATCGCGTTACATTCTCTAGCAAGTGAGAAAATCTATAACATTACTATGGAAGACATACACATGGAAAGCATATATTCTATAGCATTCATGGATAAGATTTTTCTAACAACTTTGATAATTTTATTAAAATTTTCAAATACAAAACATTTGATACTTGTGTAGTATCTAGTACCTTTCGGCATCATTATACAAACTACTATTAGCTTCTTTCATTCTTTTAACAATGAGTAACATAACAATGAGTGTTATCGACGGTTTGGCTGTTTCGACAAACCGATTGACGAGTAAAAGATGAATCAAATTTCAGCCGAGCACTGTTGGTGACGATATTTATAAGAACAACGAGATCAACGACAATGCAACGGTATTGTAGGGAGTCAAGCTTTGATGTTAAATTTCGTTCATTCAAAAATTCGTGTAGTACGCTTTTGAAAAAAAACCACAGAGCCAGGATGGAAACAGATGCAATGCCTTTAGCTTGACAACAATACTTAATATAAGAACGAATAAAGTACTTATAAAAGTGGTGTAATCGATGTGAAGTTAAATATTTTTTACATCTATGGAGGAGGCCAAATTGCATTTTTTGGTTCTTATTACAAACTTCAACAAAAATTTATAAAAATTGCTCATAAGAACTTAAGCTCATTGATGTTTCCAATGTCGTTTCCGATGTCGTTGCCACCACTACTACTTTATCGAATATCATACAACTACTAAGCTTAGATGAAGAATATATTTTATGAAATCAATTGTTTTTAGGGAGCCTTTCCCGCATTAAATAAATCAAACACAAACACAAATTATCTTTTCTAAGAAAACATTCTTGCTGATCAAATTTGCACATTGCTTTTTATCAAAATTGATTAATGAACGAAGACTGTAGTGTTCAAACAGACAAATATTTTAATGTGGATTTAAAAAAATAAGAATAAATTTTTTACTCTCGGCAGTGAGAAACCGGAACTTGAGACGTACAACTTTTTGGGTTTTGATTAAACAGTTTAATACCAAGTTGCATCAAAAGCGAAAGCTTTAGTTTGGCTGAAGACCTTAAAAGTAAAAGCATATTTTTACCAGACCTGAGAAACTAGAAGTTGAGATGTAGAACTATTGGTAACCGCATATGTGTTGGTTTGCTATGCAATCTATACTCAACAAGGCTCATTAACCTTAAGTCACGAATTTATTATATATCCACCACCCCCGGTTATCGATTATGTAATGCGATTCTCTAAGTAAATAATTTGACTGTGCAGAATCCGTTAATCCTTTAATGCTTGAACTTAAAACGTCGAAATGGTATTTATAATATCAATTACCCGATCCCATTTATAAAGCCGCATAATATAAAATAAAAACTGAGAAGACTCATGACATCTCCTTTTAAATATAAAATTCATGATATAAGATTTAACAATATCTCTAAAATTGGTTATTATTATTCGAAGTTTAGTTTTCTTTTCTATATGTATATATCTATTTCACTGTTCATTTTATATTGGCCCCTGATTTCAAAAAATTTTCTTGAAGGAAAATAAAATGTTTTCTTAGATAAGATAATTTGTGTTTGTGTTTGATTTATTTAATGCGGAAAAGGCTGCCTTAAAAACAATTGATTTCATAAAATATATTCTTCATATAAGCAAAATAAAGTTTTAATAACTTACAAACAACACAAAACTGAAACGCGAATAAGAACTTAAGCACATCCATATATGTTAATGTGATAAAATCACAAAACTCCATAAATAAAAATAACAAACAACAAAAATAAATGTTAAATGAAAATCTATTCAATTTTAGTAACTTTGGCGCCTCCATCATTTCTTACTTATACAAAATGAACTTTTTTTTATTAAAATGTCGAAACAGAAATACATACATTATATTAATTTATAGATATAGAAAGGAAATTACTAGGTAGTAGGACTAAGGAATAGAAAATCAATTTTAAAAAAGTTATGTAAATTTAAATATGTATTAAATTATGTAGGTTGTGAATTTACGTGTTGGTTCTATTTTCGATATATTGATTTCAGTGAGGAGCAATTTAATATACACAGAGAAAAACAAACGACGCAACATGTAAGCTTTACTACTTGAAGTGTTTATTGTTTTTTTACGTCTGATAAATTTAACGAAAAGAAATTCGCAATAGTATCTTTTTTATATATCTTAATGAATTTAAGCTACGTAGGGTAGGTATATTTGTTAAAATTTAAACGGATTACTGTGACTTCGTTATTTGTTTTAAATAAGTGGTTTAGCTTAAGAATCAATTTTACCCCCCTTTTTATTGTACAAGTGCTTAGGTGCACTTTTGTTTTGTGAATGATTTTATTACTATTAGTAGATATTTGTTCCCCACACTGGTGAACTCGGCGTCAACTTACACCTAGATATATAGATATTATTACCCACAAATTGAGTTTTAGGTAAAGGTACCAGTTTAGTTATTCATTACTACAAAACAAAAAATTTGCTGTTGTGTAATGAAGTGCCTCTCATGATGATAATGGGAGTGGCTTAGCAGGAAGCGTACCTAGAAATGTTGTATTGCCGTTCGACTTAGTCTCAATCATCGTGGATAGGAGATATTAGTAACCTGCTGCTTCAGCACAAATACGAAAATGTACGCAATTTTCAAAATAAACGGAAATGGAAAAAAGTTGCAAGTGAAAAGATGAGACTCTGGCGACCTCCTTCTACGAAAGAACCACGGTCGGCACGTTCAACCCCCTCATTCACTCACATACGCCCACACACACACACACCCACACATTCGCACCCCTATATCATACGGAGAATAAAAAAAAACCAATCAAATAAACTCACCCGTGGATACATCCTCCTCGCCTCCAAATCCTACTAGTTTCAGTCCTCCATCAGCACTGCATACACGGTGATCAAAAATAAGATGTCGCAAACAATACGAAGAAACAATGAATCAATTGGTAATCAACAGCGTTGAACAAATTTGTATTTAAAATCGTTGAATCAGCTTGTCATCAAAAGCGTTGAATAATTTTATAAGCCATATCGTTGAACCAATTCGTGATCAAAAGCGTTGGATAATTTTGTAGTCAAAATTGTTGTATAATATTGTAGTCAAAAGCGTTGACTAAATTTATAATCAAATGCGTTGAATAACTTTGTAATCAAAATTGTCGGATACTTTAGTCCAAATCGTTGAATAAACTTGTATTTAAAATCGCCGAATAAATTTGTAAACAAAATCGGTGAATAAACTTGCAATCAGAATCGTTGAGTAATTTGGTAGTCAAAAGCGTTGACTAAATTTGTAATCCAAAATTGTTGGATAATTTAGTCCAACTCGTTGAATAAACTTGTATTTAAAATCGCCGAATAAATTTTCAATCAAAAGTGTTGAATAAATTTGTAAACAAAATCGGTGAACAAACTTGCAATCAGAATCGTTGAGTAATTTGGTAGTCAAAAGCGTTGACTAAATTTGTAATCCAAAATCGTTGAATACAGTTGCAAGCAAAATCGTTGGACAATTTTATAATCAGATTCGTTGAATAAATTCGTAGTCAGAAGCGTTGACTAAATTTATACTCAAATGCGTTGAATAAATTTGTAATCAAAATTGTTGGATAATTTAGTCCAACTCGTTGAATAAACTTGTAGTTAAAATCGCTGAATAAATTTGTAAGCAGAATGGTTGAATAAATTTGTAAACAAGATCGGTGAATAAACTTGCAATCAGAATCGTTGAGTAATTCGGTAGTCAAAAGCGTTGACTAAATTGGTAATCCAAAATCGTTGAATACAATTGCAAGCAAAATCGTTGAACAATTTTATAATCAACTTCATTGAATAAGTTTGTATCCACAATCGCTGAATAATTTTATAATCGAAATCGTTGAACAAATTTACAATCAAAATCGTGAAATAAATATACAATCCAAATCGATGAATAACTTTGTATTTAAACTCGTTGAATAAATTTGCAATCAGAGTCGTGAGTAAATTGATAATTAAAATCGTGAGATCAGTATGTAATCCAAATCGTTGAATAAATTTGTATTTAAAATCGCTGAATAACTTTACAATTGAAATCGGGAATCAATTTGTCATCAAAAATCGTTGCATAAGTTGGCAAACAAAATCGTCGAATAAATTTGTTATCAAAAATCGGTGAATAAGTTGGCCAGCAAAATCGTTGAATCAATTTGTTATTAAAAATGGCGAATAAGTTGGCAAACAAAATCGTCGAATAAATTTGTTATCAAAAATGTTGAATAAATTGGTATATGTAAGTGTGTGTCCAATTTAACCTAGCTACGTTATATAAGTTGTGGTAGCCACGCAAAAGGTGTCGCTGCAACCACTCGGCGATTGATGACCGATTGATATCCAATATTGCCGCAAAATGCCAGACAATTATATTAGGGTACCACCAGAACGTGAGATTTCAGTGGAGTTCGAAATTAATCACAAATCGATCGTCCAGGACAATTCAAGGTTATCAACAGTCCACTATGGTTATGAATTGATGTAATGCAAATACCGGTTCTATTCAAAATTTCACCAAACAAGAATCACATAACTGTCACCAGCAATAAAAAACGTAAAATAGCGTCAAGGTTATCAGTATAAAGCTGCAAGCACTACCATTGAACGGTATTAACATATATGAATGCTGTTATAAAATTGCTTGACACAGACAATAAAGTATGGCTCTAATATGTGCTAATAGCGTTATATTATTAGATTCGTATGTATGTTAATGTAGAATAATAAAGCAAATCACTTACGTACATCTTAGTTGCATTTTTATTTGATTTTAATAAAGAACATATCACTCGTATTGTTAATTCTACTAGGTAAATTAATTTGTTACCCTATGATCTAATCTTTTTATATCTAATTTTTTTTGGTTTTACTGAATAAATTATGTACGAGACAACACCAACACCTAATCAATTTTTTTGCTACTATTCACTAAATAAATTTAACTAAGTTATAACAAGCCCAAATAAATTATTTTCTTTTTGATTTACATGAACAATTTTACTACTTTGGATCACAAAACACATAAGTTATAATTTTTTTTCATGTACTGATATTACGTTACTACAAACTTGGAAATCGAAATATCACATGGTTTTACCATTTCATCTATAACAAAGAAAAATATCACAGTAACGTGGACTAGAATTTTCAATTTTTTAATATTATATAAAAAAACTTCACAAAATTGCAACATCAGCAAGTTGACGGCTCGAGCATTATTTCAAATAAAACAAATCAAAATGCGCGACGAAGAGATCTGTCACACGTCAAGATCCAAAGGTAATAGAACTAAGAGATTGGAAAGACTACAGTCGATCCATATATACCAAAAAAAATTCCTTTTCGAAAATCGAAAAACTCGAATATAGGGTTTCAGATGTAAAACAATTAATTCAAATCAAGTGTTAGGAAATTTTTATAGTTATACAAAACTGTTTGGCTTCTTTTTTCAAAATATTGCGCAAAAACAACTTTACGATACAACTTACTTCCGATATATTATCATTGAATTTAGAATGAATCAATTGCAAGTTCAATCGACGTTAAGGCGTTCAGGTATTACAAAACTACAAAAGTCGCACAGTGAAGTTCGGTTTTATATCGGAAAGATTGTTTGAAGTAAATTTTCTTTTTATTTTCAGCATGCAAAGAGAAAAAAATTGAATGTAGAACAAAGCAAGATAACACTTCTTTGCATGTTAATGACTGTAAAAAAAACAAACGCACAGCTGTTGTAAGGTTTTGAAAACTTCGTTGTGTAAGTTACGTTTGATGTTTAGAGAACTCAAATTGAAGTAATAGAGTGAACCAAAGTGGATGGAAATATAATATGAGTTAATTTTAGTGAATTGCAAAATCAAATAGCAATGTTTATAGAGACAAAATTTAAGGAAAATTTTTACATTCATACAATTTTCGATCAAGATGAAAGTTTACTATAGGTAATGGCAACTTTTAATTAATTAAAATTTAAAATCACTTAGTGCAAGGAGTTCAATTCTCTTCAAATATGTCTGTCCAGCTAAGGAAAATTTACCTAAATTTTAAGAAAAATAAGAAAACTGGGAGTTACGGGGACTAATAGAAATATGACTATGGATGATGAACGGATGAGAAACTAGTATGAGGTTAATAATAGAAATGACACTTAATGAAGCTATGACTATGATATACTATGTTCAGACTATCCATTACAGTTGTGGTATTGTGAAATATATTGCAATTCATACCACACAGCAATTTTTATTAAAAAAGATAAAACATTAAATAAATTGTTAAAGGTTAAACATTTATTTAAATTCAACTATACCTATAAAAGCTCACTTGTATTTTATTTACTCTATTTGGTTTACACATTACGGTTTTTCGCCTACAATTAATTTAAACCTCGTATACAATATGGTAGCAGATATAGCGAAATCCGAAATTCGACGTTTACGTCATGCTCCCTGGGTAATGGTAACAAAATAAGGTTGGTGTAGTGGGGTAGGCAGAGTAAACACTACTTAGTCAATAATGCTACATCACGGCAAGTCATTGTAAAAGCAATGTATCTGATGCGTCTGTTCTCCGTATTAGGTACAGTTTGGAACAAGCGTCTGTCTTGGATCAACCGACTCGTAATATAAACGTGAAAAAATTTTCCTGAGAACATTAAGATCGGAACGGACTCATTCACGAAATAGGAATTACGCTAGGATTGAGGTTAGCACCCCCACCCCGCCAAAATAAACTTTGTGAAAATTAGACATCAGAAAGAAAAAAGAGAGGCAGCCAACAAAATAGAATTTTACATTGATGTGAATAACGTCAGACGACCGAATCGGAACGTGCGCAGACTGAACGCCTCTGATGCTTTCAAGAATATAGGAAAAAAGACAGAGAGGTGTCCACTGAGAAAAACAAAACACTTTGACAAAGCATTTTCAGACGTTAAAAACGTATTGTTAAAATTACTAAACATCAGTTGATGGTACAAAAAAGAATTTGGTGCTGGTTTTCTTGTGGGTGCATGCATACAAGAAGCCGTGATGAAATGAGAGGATCTGCTACATACCGGTATGCGGTACATAAAACAACATTTGTTTCCTTGGCGTGTATGCATCCACTGAAACTGGAAAATTACACTTTCTACATAGTGCTGGAAGAGGTTATAAAACAAACACCAACATGGTGACTTTTACTTGTTGGTACAGATATCTCGTATGCGATGGATCCCAACAGTATTTCATGTGATGACCAACTATTTCGAGTTTTGCTCTAAAATCAAGACTATTTATCCAATTAAATTCGATAATCATTTGCTAATTTATTTCAATTCCGGCCTTTAAAATAAAACAAACATTAAATGATTTATGTATATCAATAATATTTTTTTTTCTCAGTTAATTGTTTTGATGCGTCAATGTCAATTAGTAATACATACATGTTTTTTTTGTCTACATAAATGATGAACATTTCTTGTTTGTAAAGCTTAGTGATAGTATTACATGTATGTAGGTGTAATACAGCTGTTCAAATTTATTTAGTTTTAGAGAATTTGGTTGGCGAGATGATATTGACATTTCATTGAAATCATATGGGAAATTATTTATTTGTAGTGTACGATGAAAGGAAAAATAAATAAAGAAAAAAAGATGGAGGATCTTACTGTATATACTTCGTTCAAATGCTATATTTTGAGATTGAATTCTATATTTTTTAAAATCATAGCTGTTGTGATTTTGTATTGAATTATATGATAAGGTAATTATTTATTAATAATAATTGTGATAACAAATAATTAGTTTTAGTCGAAAAAAAGACAATACAAAATGTGGTCAACATTGTTGTTAAACTTATTTTTAAATTTATTGCCATTTGTTATTAACAACAGCGGCGGGTGGTGATTTTTATTCAATTTTGGGTGCTATAAAATCAAAAATTTCAAATGTCATAAAAAATGCGATGCATAATTAAAGAATTAAATCCGAATAAAAATACAAATGATCCAGATATATCGATTTGGTTTTCATTTTGGAAATGAATAACAACAGCATGATACATCGAGAGAAGCTAAAATTACTATGAATTTATTTGTTTGTCTGAAAGAATCATACAGTGGAATGTTAATAGAAGCATTAGAAGATGCTAAAAATTGCAAACAATCATCATAAATGTAAGCTTCAATATTGATTTTTTTAATATATTTTAATTTGTTAGTTAAAGTTTCTTTAATTCGCCTTGGTGTGATCGATTTTTAGTTGATATTTTTTGTTTAAAATGGTATATTTCTCAGGTCAGGATATTTTTATAAAAGTCCAATCGTTTCATTCAATTCGAATGATAATAGCGTGAGATTCAGTTAGCGTTATTGAACAATTTGAGAATTACCATTACTTTCTTTCCGCATCGATCGATTCATGAACAGACCCAAATACCTTTCTTCATGTCTGACCTTTTTAGGGTTCCATTTTTATGCGGAACTATATTGGTGAGAGTAAAACGAGTTTTTCACATTATATCGATTATCTCGTAAACTATAAATGCTATGACCATGAAATTTGAGGTGCGTATAAAACTAATCTGTCCACATAAAATAATGGATACAAATAAAACTAAAGTGGTTTTCGTTTGGTTTATAGGGGTACGATGTGAGACCTTTGAGAAAATACATTTTTTATAGATCCAAGTAGGGTATCATATGAAAGGGCTTTATTTCAGTATTTCTTAAAAGTTTATTTTGGAATTTTACACAACACCATTTTTTCGTGTTTTCTTACCTCGATTAGCTCCGAACCTAACTGATCGAAAATTTTCAAATGTATTTGGAATAATAGAGAAATTAGTAAGTTTTTAATAAAATATATATAAAAGTGTCATATACTCATAATTATATTTATCAAAGGGGTGGAAATGAGAAGTGGTGAAAACACTATTTAACATGTTGTCAAGTGGGGTGTCATTTGAAAGAGCACCTAATTTAAAAAACATTGCACTTTTTTTTAGAATTTTGCGGTGTCCAGTGTTTGAGTTATTGGCAAAAAAGTGCAAAATTCAGACCATGTTGTCATAAGTATTTCAAAAAAACAGCGACTGATATAGAAAAAAAGGTGAAAAGTTCAGTATAAGCCAGTACAGACACTTGGTATATAAAAGCCAACTAAAAGGGTATGTGAAGGCAAACCTTTATTGAAACCTTTATTGACGGTCTTCTAAGTTTAACTTTTAAACTCAATAAAACAAAAGAAGTGCTGTTCCCAAAAGATAAAATCCACCAAAACAAAGTTGCAGTCAACCCCAAAAAGATTCAGGACATATCAAAAGTCAGACAATACATCCCGCAAGAATATCAGGGATTCTATGATGAAATTTTGAGCCTGCCCACTTCGAATGGAGCAACTAGTGATGATGATGATGGACATTAAGATTTTAGAAACCTATCAATTATTATTTTAATGTAACAACTTCAATTATTTTTAAAATGTATATTATATTTAAACTAAAATGAGACAGTACTTTAAAACACTTTTGTACTAAATAAAGCATTTTATTAAGAATAAAATGAAGTTTTAAAATTATTTTAAGATTTTATTATTACAGTGAGTGGAAAACGAATAATATTCCAGCACTTTATAAGTTTTATGTATATCAAAAAAAAATTATCACGATTTCATATTTTAGGAGGTCAAAGGTTGGATATAAATTAGTATATTAAGAAACTAGTTTCATAATCGACGATTTTATCGCACGCAATCTGTTTAGAAAACGACCCGCGCAGCGGGGAGTTTTCTAAAGGATAAGTGCGATAAAACGTCTTATGAAACGAGTTTTTTATACTATTTTTTCTATTTTGCATTTTTTGTCTTGAAATTTTAAAAAATATTTTTTAAGTTTTAATGTTTTAAAGAAAATTTCTAAAAAATTTCAATTCAAAATAGTATGCTCTGCGTTTCATCATATTTCTATATATTTTTTTGTTGCAAAACTGGCTTTCATAAAATGTGTATTTTATTAAAATATAGTCAATTTGATATTTTGTTATTATTACTAATTATTTTAATTAATTAAAATATTTAACACTAATTTAGATTATTTTTTAATAATAAGATTAATTAATAAGAATAATTTTATTTATATAATTATTCGTTTTAACTTTCACTGACGTTTGTATGACCAATGTGACCAACCTTGAAAAACAAAACTTTGCGTATCTCAATGAAGGCCATTTCGATACGCATTTGGGTATCGAAATGACTTTATTTTAGACGCAAAATAGAAAAAAGTATATTTTGTTTACATAAAATTAAAATTCAAATAAAAATGAACAAAATAAAAAGTTTTTTTAAATTTTCCCAAAATTGGGTGTTGAGGAATATTAACCTTTTCCTACTCAGCCGTTCAATTTCAGCTCGGCAAAGATTCGTTTTATGAGTGATTCTTATGTATTTTTTAACGCTGAATCCGAATCTGCCATCGGTTTTTCCCCAGGTCAGCCATTTCCCCGAAAAACCGAAAAAACCGAATTTTCGGAGGTAAGGTGCAAAGTGTTTTTTTATGATTCCTTTGGTTTTATATAGTAATTTTATGCAGAAAAATGAGTTTTTAAATTTACCCGGTTTTTTTTCGATCTGAATTTTCGGTTTTTCGGGTTTCCATGATAGATAGGTAAAAAATTCAGATTCTGATTCGGCGACCAAAGGTATGGTAGAAACGATATAAAACTTTACTAGTTTGTTAACTTTAAATTTGACCTCACGTAACCTTTGAGAGGTCACATCTTAATTTCCGCAAAAGTCCTCACTAATTTATGAGTGTCCAATTGAAGCCTGGTACTTTCTCTACAAGCTCCAAAAGAAAAAATGAGTGGGCACCCTAGGGAGCAAAAGTTATAACCAGTTGAATGTCGAATAAAAAACCCGGGCATTATGGGGGGATAATAATGTCAAAATCTTAAAATATATAATTAAAAGATATATTATCAAAATCAAATATTAAGATGTCTAGTATAGCTTTTGTTTATGCGTCTATGGTCTGAAAATATAAAGACATTACAACACAATTTTTTGTCAATAATTTTTGATATTTTATTCTTTTACATTCACGGAACCCTTGGCGAGCGAATTTTATTCGCACTTGTCTGACTTTTTTTAGAACTGGACAGTTAAACTTTCAATCCATTTGTCCAGCTATTGATGAATTGAAATATACAGTGCAATAAACTGCTTTTGATATTTTGGTTATCACTAAAAGCTGGCTGAAGCCACACACATCGGTTGCATTATATCATATTCCTGGATATAAGATATAACATAACATAACTGTATTACATAACATAACTGTATTATTATTTTCACAACTTTATTTATTATTTTTTTAATAAAAAGTGTTGTGTAACAGGAACTCAAAATGGGTTACAACAACACAGACCTAGGTTCCACCTAGGTTCCACAATAACATGCGTTCTGATGTGTTGGTGGACGCTCTTTTAAAATCTTTGTGGAGTTCATTCATAGGTAATTGATTCAAGCAAAACATTCCATTAGTATGATGTACGGACAAAGAAGTGCATTTTGTCACTATGAAAGTGATCTCAAACGCTTGACTGGTGCACAGACCGTTTGACGAGTGAAACGGAGAAAAGAATATGTTTGAGGCATCATGGATCTGATTTCCTTCGGAGCACTGCTGGTGACGATATTTATAGAAAACATCGAGATCAGCAACAGTGTGACGATGTTGTAGGGAGTCAAGATTTGATGTTCAATTTCGATCACCAACTATTCGTATACGCTTAGAATAGATTTCAAAAGAGCCAGGATGGGAACAGATGCAGTGCCTCAAACTTGACAACAATACTCCATACATGGATGAATATAGGACTTATAAATGTGGAGTAATACGGAGTGACATATTGTTTAGATCTATTTAGGAGGCCGACTTTTCTTAACCCGCTCTTAGCCATTATATGATCGTTCTAAAGTAAGTCATTGAACATTGTGACTTCTAATAAACGAATGCTTTCACATTCGCCTATTTGTTTCACACAGAAATTAATTGAAATATAATTGGAGAACTTGGTTTTTGATCTGGCAACAATCAATAGCTGTGTTTTGTTGGATTTATATTGCCAAATTTTCGTCACCTAATATTGGTTTTTTTAGGTCCTCGTTTACATTTATAGCAGCGTCTTTTTGGGCAGGATTTATTTCGTGCATTTTATCCTTGAAGATAGAGGGACGAACGATTTCTGTAATTTACTTATCTGCAAAACTATTTATCGGATTACTGGATATATTTAACAGTTCATTGATATAAATTACAAATAGGGTGGGTGATAAAACTGAGCCTTTTGGTACAGCAGCGTTAATTAATTTGGACTCAGAAGAAAAGCCATCCATAGATACTGAAATGTATCGGTTAGAGAGAAAATGTTGCATCAACTTCGCAACTGCTGGATGAAAACCGTACGCAACAAGTTTGTTGATCAAATTGGCATTAAATGCTTGTGAGATGTCTAATTCGAAAACGTACGTATAAGTATGATGTTCCAAAGATGATCCACAAAGCTTAATAGATCGGTTGTTGATATTTTGTTTGTTGTTTGGTTGAGATATTAAAAGGCTGTCTTCCAAAAATTTGAATATGGGTCATTCTTTTACAAACCGAACAGATTTGGACCAAATCTGACCGACACATTTTTGATTTAGCTGACATTTTTTTACAGGTTTTATATCGGGAAAAAATATACGTGTTCGATGATTTTTTTTTTTTGGGAAAATATAGCGGTTCTAAATTTCGAGAATTTCGTGATTTTTCTCTTGACGAGTTATATTCAAATATTCATAACTTCGGTTCTATTAAAGATAGAAACCTCTTCTAAAGAAACCTAAGGGTAGAAAATAAGTCTTCAAGCCACAAATCACAAAATTCTCGAAATTTAGATCCGCTCCATTTCCCCTAAAAAAAAGAAAAAATCCTTGAACAGGTATATCTTTTTGTTTATATAGAACCCGTAAAAAAAATTTCAGCTGAATCAAAAATGTCTTAGTCACATTTTGTCCTAATCTGTTCGGTTTGTAAAAGAATGACCCATATATTTAATTTTTTGTCGTCCCGCGTTCGATAAATTAATTTATTTCTGACAGTGAAAATCATTTCTCCATTAATTAAAAATACGTTTATAGGAAATAAAACGTAGGATACAAAGGTTATATTAAAAACTTATTTCGTGGGTGGGGCAATAGCTAAAGATCGATTTGAACATTTTATTTGTTTATTACAATAGCAAATTGTTAATAACTTTTATTAATTCTAATTTTTTTTGTAAGCTATTATCTTTTAACTTTAAAATAAAACAAACTAGAGGCTTCTACCTTTCATAGAACCGAAGTTATGAATGTTTGAAAATAACTCGTCAAGCCAAAAATCAAGAAATTCTCGAAATCTCGAACCGCTGTGTTTTCAACAAAAAAATCCTCGAACACGTATATCTTTTTTTCGATAAAAAAATTCGCAAATCAAAAATGTGTCGGTCAGAAAGGTGTTTGGTTTGTAAAAGAATGACCCATATATGTGAATTAATATAGTGCTCTTATATTTTAAAAAAGATTGAGAGTAGGGTTATTGGTCTATAACTGGAAATATCACATTTCATTCCTTTTTTCGGGACAGGCTGGATATTTGCCAACTTCCAGCACGGAAGAAATATACCAGATTTTCGGGATTTATAGAAAATTTTGGTTAGTGTGGGTGCCAGTTCTTTTGAAAATGTTTTTACAATAAAAGGAGGAATGTTGTGCAGACCAGAGACTTTGTATAGGTGTTTGGGTAAATTATTGCGTAAATCATTGCTGGATATGTTTGTTGTAAGAAATGATAGGATTGATGAATTTTTAAATGTTGGTCAGGTTATTTTTTGTTCAGATCATGATCTCATCTTTATGAAATATTGCTGTCGTCAACCTAAAACAACGCTTAAGTATCGAAAAGTCTATATTCTCTGAAAGTTTAATGTCCAGGAACTTTTAAATGAAACTTTTACATTGAATTGGCATGATATAGGTATTTTAACTGACTGTGACCAAATAATTTCTTTATTTTTTAAAATAATATAGGGTTCTGAAAAAAAAAATATAGATTAAAGATCCTGCAACTCCATGACTTTCGCAAACTATTATTGATGAAATAAACACACATGATAAAACATACGATGTGAAGAAATCCAAAACTATGATGTCAACCGAAATATCTTTAAGTGCATATATGTAATAGAGTTAGAAAAATGGTGTTTAAAGAAAAATTTAATTAATTTCTACTTAACTTCTACTTCTTAATTACTTTTACTAATTAAAATCCAAAACTATGATGTCAACCGAAATATCTTTAAGTGCATATGTAATAGAGTTAGAAAAATGGTGTTTAAATCAAAATTTAATTACTTTTCTAATCTGCGTAATCTGCTGCATACCACAGATAGAAATCTAGGTTTTTTTTTATGCTCAATACGGTATATTCCATGCATAAATTACGTTGATTTTCAACCGTGAATAAGCCAGGTGTATTATATACTTATAAGGAATACTTGTTCAAAAAATCACTAAGAAGCTTATTATGAATATTATTCATTAATTAATCTATATATAAATACGCAAGCATACTTTTTGCGGTACAATTTTAAAATATTTGCTCCATCAAAAGTGTGGCAATATGTATATTGTAGGATAGGTCTTGAGTGTAGATGTGCCGAAAAATACTTTTTTTTTGAATTATGACGATTTTTTCAGAAAAAATGGCAAAAATGTCATAGGCGTATTTGTTTGAGTTTTTTGTTCGGTTATTTTGTTTTTTTTTTTTTCAAGTTATTTGTTCCACAGTTCAAAATCAATCTATATCAATTAATAAAGCTCTGAAATAAAGTGTTGTAGCTATTTGGTTGGGAGTTCTATTTACAATTTCTATTTACAATGGCCGAATTTCGGCCACTGGGCGATTCCTAGTTTTTATAAATATGGGTAACGTAGCATGACCAATTAGGAACAGAGAAATCATTTTGTTGAAAATATATTGTATACTTATTTGTTAACAAAATATGACTAAAAGGAAGGTTATTTTTCGTAAATTCCATGCCTCTTATTTATAAAATTATGGCGCCTAGGAATAATAAATCATAAAACCAGGCATTTATATTCTTAGCAGTTGATGAGATGAGGTGTCTAGATACCGAATAAACCTCATGGTCATATCTCATAAGTTATAAACATATCTTATGTTATATTCTTATGTTTATATTTATCTATCATTTTAATGGTAAATACGAAGTTTGTATATATATACAGCTCACATTCCACAAAAGTAAATTATAAAATTGTTTTTTTTTCTATTATTTTCACTGTCGGAAAATGTTATGCCTTCTAAATCTATTCCATGCACATTTTGAAATATAAAATGATTATTAGGCATGAAAATTATAATTTTTTATTCGTTTGTTTGTGACTAGTAATCATAGTTTCGTTTCTTTCAATATTTTATGCCAGGGTTTTATATTCCACGACTAAGTGTTAATAAAAATGTATGCCTCAAAGTTATGTATAATGCAACAGTATTATAGAAAGCACTTAACGGGAATAAAAATTTATAATTATCTTATACAAAACTTATGACCTGCAAACATAGCATTATTTTTATCCGTGTAGTCTACCATCCGAAAAAATTTGGAAAAATTTTGTAAAAAAATTACCATAACAAAATATCCTTAAAGATAAACAATTTGACACACTTGAATTTAATGTCGATGATTTAAATACTGTATTTAAAACTCATAAATCTATTAAGTTGGTGATATTATGTCCAGTTATTGACAATGATGGTAATGGTTGACGATGGTTTTAGCTTGGTGCCTGATGATGATGTTAAAGTAATTGATGATCTTAAAATAAAGTAAAGCATTAAAAAATTTCATTATTTTTTCTTAAAAATTTAATTCCTATTATATTACCGTTTTTAACTCATACTAGTAATTTCTTCAAAATTTACAAAGGGTTGGAAGACTGCTATTATAACGCCTATTCCTTAAACAAATAATCCTTATTCGGTCAATGATTTTTGACCTTTCAGCATTTTACCTTCTCTTTCAAAAATACTTGAAAAAATATTAGCTGAACAAATTACAAATTATTTAAGATCATCACATAAACTCTATCCACTTCAATCAGGTTTAGATCTAAACATAGGACAATAACGGCACTCATCAACATCCCAGCTAGGACAGATTTCGATTTGTAACATAAATATGTTACAATTCGGTTGTAATTCAGTTTTTTGAAACAAATTTAGTCACATATGGGTTATATTACAGTTTTGACTTAGCGGTCGGCAACAAATCATTCGGCTCAGTTACAATACTGTGTTAATTATGTTAAAAATACAATTGTTGTTAAAATGTTTCATAAAAGTTACACAAAAAGAAGTTATCTATAAGTTAAATTTACGTTAACAAAACATTTCCTCTTCTAGGACATTTAAAAAATGTTATTTTATTGTAGTTGCCACAAATCCAGTAACGAGCTAGCAACGTTAATGTGACTTACATATTTCCCTCAAGTTACTGTTACAAGGACGCTGTAGTGAGGTTTTTATTTAGTTGTAATCACAGAAAAAACAAGGTTCGAACATTGTAGTTGAAACAATTTAGTTAGTTACAATGACGCTGCAATGAGGTTGTTATACAGTTGCAGTAACAGAAGAAGAAAACCGATCGAGCACTATAATTTTAGAAAGACAATTAGTTACAAGAATACTGTATTGAGGTTTTTATTCACTTTCAAGAACTTTGGGAGCAACCTGTCTTGAAACTGTATGTTCGCCATATTTTTCTTTGTTCAATGTATTTCCTACACCATGCGGTTTTATTTGAGAAAATTCTATTACGATTTTCTATAGTTTTATTTATTTCCTATAACAATTTACGATGCAATATGACACAAAGATTATTTATTTAGTATTTAGATATATATTTATGGGTTTTATGGTGATAATAAAAATTCGAAAATTTTCTAATTTTCCAAATATTTTCCAAATATTAATTTTTTGGTGGCGCGTAAATTTTCCAGAGGTAAAACACCCACACTTGTCGACAAAATGACATCCGTTATAAAATTTTAGTCTGGAAAACATGTAATTTTTCAAGTTCAAAGTACGTATTGAGTTATATCTGATTTTTAAAACATAAAAATTATTTCAATAAAAATCATGTAAGGGAATACTTATTAAAAACATTTTTAAAACATTAAAAAATGCAACTGAAATAAATCAAAATATTCGTTGTTTCATCTTGTTGCGCGTAACTTCAGTTTGTTACAACACCACGTTATAAACATAGTTATAAAACATTTGACGCCTCATTGCGACCAAATTTGTTACAAAATATACCGTAAATTCTGCTTTTTCTGTCGCAATTGAGCTACAGTTGCGTTACATTACATATCTAATCTTGCGACTCTTTTATTTGTTACATTAGCTCAATTGCTGCCAATTTGTGCTAGCTGGGATAAATATAGATATCTATGAGGATCTTGATAAATCACTGTTAGTTGTTCTACTTTTATTTGACTTTACCAAAGCCTTTGATTGGTCACGATAAAGCCTTCCGATTGGAAGCCTTTCTTGTTAGTAAACCAAAATGCTGCTTTAAATTTTGTAGTCACGATAGTCTTGTTAGTAAACCAAAATGCTGCTTTAAATTTTGTAGTACAGCACTTCATTTAATTTATTCCTACTTAACATTGCCATATAAAATTATCAAGGTTGGCGAGTTATATTTTTTCCGTTACCAACAACAGCAGGTGTTCCTCAGAGATCAATCCATAATCAATTAAAAAATCTATTAGAAACCCATTTGGAAATCACCCAACCCCAGCTTTTTCTTTATAAAATTGAATTTATAAAAGCCAAAATTTATTTCTTAAAATTGTTAAATGTAGTTTTAACTTTTTAATTTCACTTAATACTTTTACCTAGTTATAATTAATTTATAAAATAAAAATTGCATACTTAGAAAGGGCTCTACAGTTGTTGTGTAACTTCTGAGAGGAGAACCCTCCTTGCAATTTATTGTACGTTATTTAAATAAATAAAAAGGAAAAAATTTATAAAATTTTATTACAGATCAACTCAGTTATCAGTAATTATTAAAAGATAATCAAAATAAACATTTGGCTTATTTAATATTTTCAGCAAATGGAAATTTAACAAATTTTTACATAATTGAGTAGAAAACTTAAAAAAACCTCAAACCTATTTATTTTTATGTGTTTTTTCATTACGTCGAAATTTTGCCAACTTTTGTTTAATATTGAAGCAGTAAAAAAACTGAGATTCAAATCAAACATCAAATATTATTTCCGAATAAGCTTTCAGCAATTTGTATTGGTGTTAATTTGTTTTTTAACATTTTGGCATTACAGTCTTAACACTTTTTTAATTGCAATTTTGGTATTTAAAATTTTTTTCGTGTCAACTTTCCCAACAGGAGTCATTAAAGTTGAATTTATGATCATTCTATATTTGGTTTAAGTTTCGTACAAAAAGTTATAAGGTGAAGCAATTAGCTTTTAATGTTGATTTTTCCGTTATTTCTGTTAATTCTGTTTATATGCAATTTAATGTCTATTTTATATTGTTAACATTAAGCTACAAATTTTTTAAAAGGATTACTGCATTAACTGAGATTTTTATAAGTATTGACATTCAACTTTTTCTTAAGTATTTCGTTGCATCGCTTAATGCATTTTTAAAATATTTTTTTTATGTAAAAATTATATAATGCCTTAAAATTGTATTATGTGCTGACAAATCTAAAAATAACATGATCTTTTGTTTCTGACAATGATTTCCTTATATTTAGTTGATGTACAAATATTAAAAGTTTATCAAAATTTACTATGATATCTCCTTAAATGCCTATAATATTGTCGTTTAGGTTATAATTAATTTTGTTCTACTCCATTCGTATTTTTCATGATTTACAGTTTCACTGTTAGTGTTGGGTCGTATTACTAACAAAAACACAGCATGTTTGCTTAGTCTGTTCCAGCAATACTACAAAAAGTTAACATTAAGTCCAAATTTTCCAACCATCTAGAAGCAATAATATCTAGATTAATTTAATGCCGAACCCATGTACATACTTCTCTCTTTGAAATTTTACAGAAAGTTTTGCTTTTTCTTATTTCTTGCTATATTTCAAATCATTTCATTTTCATACATTGTATTTATTAAAGAAACACACATTTCAAGCTCTGAAAAATGTTTTATTGAAAGTTTAGTCAGAATTTAATATGCTTTTGTAACGCTCGCTGCAACCATTTTTTACAAAAATGCATATTAATCTTGAAATTCCTTTATTTTTCTACCATGTCTTTCTTATTTTTAAGTTTAGAGCTTATATCTTATTTAGTGTATTGTGTTAGATATCCTCAGTTTCTATAGAGAGTTATGAATCGTATTACTTCGGTCTGAAAGACCTAAGTATTTTTTTTTTCTTTATTGATTCATGTAACAATTACAATTTTCAGTTACCATAACTCAAATGAGTTGTCCTGTAACGTTAAGCTTACAATTATAATTTTAATATTTACATGGCAATTACCTAATATAAATTTAATACAATTAACAATGTTTACACTAATTCAAAAAATTCAATATAAATAGAGGTATAATTAATTAATTAACATAGAGGTATAATTAAACAATTAATAATTAATTAACAAAAAATGCTAATTTTTTTTATTATTTTCTGTATAGTTAAAGATTTAATAAAAGTTGAAATTATCTCTCACATATTCGGAAATACATTTTTTAAATTTTAGAAGTGATGGTTGTCGCTTAACATTTGTAGGTAACTCATTAAATAATTGAAGACCACGATATAATACATTATTGAAACGGGAATCAGTAGTAAAATGTTGTACAAGGAAATGTGAACGTCTACGTGTTTGATAATGATGGCGATCTGATATTCTACAAATCTCGAAATTATTTTTAAGAAGGCCATTTAGTGATTTATAAGTTAATATAAATAGCTCTTGTTCATTTAAATGAAAAAGGCTTAATAAGTTCCCTTCAAATAATCGTTTTGTAGAAAATAATATTGGTAGGCCTTTGATATATTTTAATGCCCGTTTTTGTAGTACAAAGAGTTCCTTCAGTTTATATTTTGGGGAGCCACTCCAAATGGGGTTCATGTACATGATATTCGACAGTATGTAAGAGTTATAAATTATCATTAAAGATTTTTCTGGTAAAATTTTCCTTAGCTTTTTTAAGGAAAAAGTGTATGGAACTATAGTTTTTTTTATTTTATTAATATGTTTGTTCCATTTAAGATTTGAATCAATTACTAGGTTAAAATAAGTATAATCCATAACTCTTTCAATCACTTCCCCTTTAAAAGTCAACGGATAACACTTTACTGGGTCGATGTAGGATCGACGATTTTCGAATAGAATGTATTTTGTTTTTTTTGTGTTCAGAACAAGAAGATTATTACCAAACCAGGTTTCGAGAAGTTTTAAATCTTTTTTAATTAAAGAATACATATCGCAAATGTCAGAGCTGCTGTACATGATCACCGCATCATCTGCATACAGTGGAATTTGACCATTTAAAGCAATCTGAGCAATATCATTTATGAAAATATTAAACAACAGAGAGCCCAAAATGGATCCTTGTGGAACGCCCTTGTTATTTATTTTAAAATCACTATATGTCTTACCAATTTTTACGGCCTGAGTTCGATTGGATAAATAACTTTTAAAAAACTGAATAAATTCATCTGGAAGTTCAATTTTTTTAAGCTTTATGCAAAGAATAATATGATCGATGGTTTCAAAGGCTTTTTTTAGATCCAAGAACAAATAACATACAAAAAGACGTTTGTCAATGGCTGTACTCACAAAATGAGTGAAGTTTATACACGCTGCTGTAGTGTTTGAATGTTTGGTAAAACCAAATTGGCGATCCGTAAGTAAATTATTATCTTGGATATGTTTTAGAAGTCGATCTAAGAGTACCCTTTCAAATACTTTAGATGGTGAAGTATTCACACATATTGGTCTGAAATCATTCATAAGAAGACTGGAACCTCCTTTATGCCGTTATAATAGCAATTTTTAAACATTCAGGGTATTTCTTTTCCTCTACGGATTCATTAATTAGCTTTGATATAGTGGAAGAAATGACTTTAACAATTTTTTTTAGAAATTTGGTTGATATTCCATCATAACCAGTTGCTGAATTAGAGTTTAAGTTGTTAATAATTTGTATGATTTCATCTGTGTTTGTTGGATTGAATTCAAAGGGAACCGAAACATGGTACCGAATATAATTGAAGGTGCTAACATCAGGTATTTGCAAATGGGATGTAATTTCATTAGGAATTGTAATAAAATGTTCATTTAATTCTTCAGCTATTTTATACTCATCCGTTACAAAAGCTCCATCGATTTCTAATATTGGACGAGGTGATTCCTTTGTAATTTTATTAAATACAGCTTCTCGTAAATAGTTCCAGAATGTGATAGGTTTTTTTACATTATTAATCAGATTAACGTGATAATATTCCGCTTTCCTAATCTCAATCATTTTTGCTATGTCATCAGTTAGCTTTAAGAATTTGTCATTAAGGTAATTGTCATTTAGATATTTGTTTTTATATTTTTTCAGTCGGTCCAATTCTTTCATTTTATTAAAAATTTCATTATTCATCCAGGGTTTTTTAAATTTTGTGTTGCATTTAATTGAAATTTGTTGGGTGTTTTCAGATACACCCAGAGAATTTTGTTAGTAAATTTAATAACCGCCCGTTTTAAAAAGGAGTAATAAGTTATTTTATGAATCTAATTACGATTTTTGTTAAAGTTATTGTCACAGTAATTAGATTAATATTTCTTTAAATTATTTTAATAAAACTTTTTATTAAATTAAAAATATGGTCAATATTATTAAAATATTCAGAACTGCTGATTAAATTAATAACCAATTCTCATTAAAAAACTGATTTCAGACATTAAAATAAAAAATCTTTTTATTAAAGTAGAGCTATTAAAATAAAAACATGAATTATTATTTTTGTAGTTAAATTTATTAACCATTTTATAAGATTAATTATGGACGTTCTTATTTTTAAAACTTAGGTTATTAGATTAATAAAAGCATACGTTAATTTATTCTTTTGTTATTATTTTAAATGTGAATTAAGAAAATCTTAAGAAGAATCACAGTATATATCCCGACTCTGACTACAAAACATTAAAAAATGTTTGTATTTTGTTAAATAATTTAAAGTTAAATAAATAATTTTTAAGTGAAATATTGAAAAAGTGGGTTGGTTTTATAAAAAAAAAATAAAAATGTTGTGAAATTAAACAAAAATAAATAGTTAAAGTTGAACAGTTTAATGAACAGAATAGTTGGGCTGCAGTTGACTCTGTATGGGACTGAACCAAGCAACTTAGACTCAATGAAATAGTAGAACTTACATCTGAAATTTGGAATAAAGGAAAGAAATATAGATCACGGCTTGGTTATAAACTGGTATTTAAAACTGTATATTCGAATAAAACTTTAATTAATATATTTATTTTTAAATTTTCAGATTGACAGCTAATTTTACTATTTACAGTGTAATTTGCAGAATTTTCCAAATTTGAACGCAATCTTTCCAAAAGTCATGGGTTTTAGTAGTAAATTACAAATTTTTATCAGTAATATTTTTTAATGTTAAATCATTTAATGTTAAATGTTAATGTTAAATCATATTATTTGTTAAATCGTTAAAATTTAAACTACTTAAGACAAAATATCTATAATTTAAGTAAATAATTAAAAACGAAACATTTTATACAAAATTTATAAGTAAAGGGGTCGTATATAAGTTACAAAAAATACTTAAATATAATATACTTCAAATCAAAATAAAAGCTTGAATATTTAAAAAATAAAAATTATTAAAATAAAATATAATTATTAAATATTTATAGCCAAAATTTTTTTTTCTTTCTTAAAAATCTTCTTTAATTATTAACTATTTTATTGTTACAAATTTTTCTCCAATTTTTCGACCTTGCGGGTCATATTCAGGGGTTTTATTTAGTTATATTTAATATTGCCTATAAAACAATTATTTAAAAAATAATAAATTTAAAAAATAAAATGTAATAACTATACTGTCTTAAATTAATAAAAACTTAAATAAAATTAATTGAAATAAATAAAACTGTAAGCAAAATTTTAATTTTCTCTTTTATTTAAAAAGTGTAAAATACAAGTTCCATTATTAATTTAATAATAACTTATTATTAATTTAATAACATCCTTTTATTAATATAATAACATCATATTATTAATCTGATAAACCTACTGTTGTTCTAATGACAACTTATTATTATTCTAATAATTTATGCCATTTATCCAATGCCTACCTGATATGAACTTAAACTATTCTGACATTAATTTAAACAAATTCTTATTTAATATAAAAGCCATCGTTTTTAGATTAAAAATTTTATTTTTTTTTGTTAGTAAATCTTACCAACGAAAATTATTAGTTTAATAATGACTATTATTCCGAAATCAGTGTAAATAATCACAAGTTGTGATTAGCTGTATAATAATCACCAAATTGTTAATCTAATGGCTATTTTTATAATTTTTAATGACAAAATTCTCTGAGTGTATAACTTGCTTTAGATTATCTCTAAAACTAGAAAAAGAATAACAGTTTCTCAAGTTCTTTTCTAGTATTTCAGGATTTATCTGATCATAAGTCAAAACGGTTTTGTATGTTCGTACTCTTGACTTCTGGTTTTGCAGATCTAGGATTGACGTAGAAATGAGTAAGTATTTGTGATCTGAGAAATATGTATCAGCAACTGTTAATTCATAATCATTATCAAACTTATCTGTTAAAAAATGATCTATAATGCTACTTTTACTTGAAACGCGGGTAACATAATTTTCATGAATTTTGTTGAGAATGGTAAAACCAGAGGAATAAATCAGTTCAAGATAAGCTTTTACTGTATCATCGCTTTTTTCAAGAACATTTATGTTAAAATCACCGATAATTAATGCATTTTTATATTTCTGAAGTAGATGCTCAAGTTTCATGAAAAAGTTAGGAATATTTCTAAGTTTTGGTTGTCTACATATAGCTAAAAGGTTGATATTGTGTTTTAACAATTTCACCATTAAGAAATAACTCATGTCAGAATATTCTGATAATATTAATTTGCATGGAATAGAGCCAAGTATATAAATTGATACACCACCTCCAATCGCATCCGACCTATTGGAATGAAATGCTATATAACCAGGTAAATTATAAAATTTATTTTCACTTGCATCTAACCAAGTTTCACATATTACTATAATTTGAATTGGAAAATATGGAGGGGCTGAAATCTCACAGCTCTGAGATATCAAGACTTCGGTCTGGGTTAAGGTTTTTTGATATAGTTTTCGGCAAAAAACTTTTATGAGGACATGGTTTTTAGTTTTGGGCAGCGATGTATATCAAACATAACTCTTTGTTAAAGTAAAAGTATTTTTTTTTAATCTCTGTTTGGAAATTTATTACAAAACTAACACGAAACATCAATACGATGCCGGAAAATTATAAAAGATCATAAATTAACATAATTTAGTGAAAAGATGATACAATCAGCAAACTACTCAAAAACCTCTCCATTTAGCGTTTCGAGAAAATATTACAAAATCACAAATTCATATTTCTTTCAAAATTCCAAAAATATTGTAAAAATTAAATAAAATCAAATTTTTTTCAAAATTCTAAAAATATTCCAAAAATTATTACAAAATCAAAGATTAAACTTTTTTCAAAAATTCTGAAAATATTGCAAAAATTATACAAAATCAAAAATTGAAACTTTTTTCAAAATTCCAAAAATATTCCAAAAATTAGAATAAAATCAAATATTTAAACTTTTTCTAAATTCTAATAATATTCCAAAAATTCTTAAAAATTCAAAAATTCAAACTTTTTCTAAAACTCTAAAAATATTACAAAAATTATAACAATATCAAAAATTGAAACTTTTTCCAAAATTATAAAAATTAAAATAAAATCAAAAATTTAAAATTTTTCAAAATTCTATAAATATTCCAAAAATTCTTACAAAATCAAAAATTGAAACTTTTTCAAAATTCCAAAAATATTCAAAAACTATAACAAATTCAAAAATGTCCATGTCCAATTGCATTTTTAATTATATTTTCAGCAAATTATTCAAAAACCTTCAATTTAGCGATTCGAGAAAATATTACAAAATCACAAATTCATATTTCTTTCAAAATTCCAAAAATATTGTAAAAATTATAATAAAATCAAACTATTTTCAACATTCTAAAAATATTCCAAAAATTATTACAAAATCAAAAATTGAAACTTTTTTCAAAATTCCAAAAATATTCCGAAAATTCTTACAAAATCAAAAATTAAAACTTTTTCCAAAATTCTAAAAATATTGCAAAAATTATTACAAAATCAAAAATACAACCTTTTTTCAAAATTCCAAAAAAAATTTAAAAACTATAACATATTAAAAAATTTCTATGTCCAAATTCATTTTCAACTACATTTACGTCATAAAAACAGCTACATTTTTTTCCCCAAAAAATTGGCTAAAAAAAATCAATGAAATCATTTTTTGACACGCTTCACATTATTTTTTTGACAAACTTATAATGCCATAATTCTCAATAATCATAATAAAATTTCATTTCAAACAAACAATGTTATTTTTTTTCCAAAAATTAGGTAAAAAACTAAATAAAAATCTTTTGACACACTTGACAACATTTTTTTGACAAACTTATAATGCCATAATTCTCAATAATAATAAATAATAAAACTTCATTTCAAACAAACAATAATTTTATTTTTTTTCCAAAAAATTGGGTAAAAAAATAAATAAAAATCTTTCTTTTGACACACTTGACAACATTTTTTTGACAAACTTATAATGCAATAATCTAGATTTTGGTCTCACATACTAATCCCGACCATCAAGATTTCTCCAAGTTCAATGTTCCTACTCGTAATCACTTAAAATGAACGTTTTTTAAGCAAAAAATATGCAAATTTCCTTGTTTTGACACACTTGACGATTTTTTTGACACACTTCCGGTACAGTTATCAAACACATCGTCCTTTCTGCTCTGCCCATTGAGTAAACCTATTTTTAGAAAAAAAAAATTTTGAAATCCGTCCAGCGGTTTTCTAGATTTCGTCGGTTGTGACGGCCGGACGGCCGACAGACAGACACACATTTTTTTTTTTTTTGCTTGTTTAGAATCAGTAGGTCCTAAAACGTCGAGAAATGCCAAAAAAAGTGGGGGTAAGAATTTCACTTTGAGCTCATGAATGTAATACTTAGGTCTTTCAGACCGAAGTAATTTAAACGAGTTTACAAATAATTCGACTTTATCTTTAAAATAAAGACAATTGAGAGAATGTTGTTTGTTAGTAGTATTCAATTGAGAGAGATATGTAATGTTTTTTAAACAGCTGTTTATAACATTATTATCAAATAAATTCAAGTTATCTGCAATAATCTTAAAAAAAAATAATTTTTTGGATTATGTTAATTATTGATAGTAAAATAAAAATAAAAAAATTTATGATGTATTTACGAAAAGTGAGAGTTTTTGGGAAACAAAATTTAAATCATTTTTAGAACTTACAATAAATACTTTTGACTTATCTTGATATCGAAGGTAAATTTGGTTATCACGAATCCAAAGATGTTTGCAAGAATACTTGTCCTTTACTTGTTTTGCTTCTCTAAATAATTTCAATTTATATGGTGTGAGATGATCCCTAAAATAAATTTGATAATCATTTGGTAAGCTATATCCAATTTCGTTTACAAAAAGTGATTTTTTCTCTCGTTTCTTTGTCATCAGTTTCCGTCTTGCTGTTTCAGATTTAAATTTGACCATTAGAAGATGTGAATGTGATGTTGATAAATTACTTTAATTTTCTTTTGATTGCTTCTCTGGAACAAATGACATATCTTCAATTTCATCAATTTCAACTTCAGCTTTAAGGTTTGATATAATATGCTGCATAACTAATTTAGTGTCTGTTTTGCTACTTGGTAATCCTGCAATAATTAAATTTTTTGATAGTTCCTTTTGCCTCATGACATCCAACTCGTATTCTAAATTATTGATGATTTCAGCGTTTTCATTTTGTTTTTGTTGAATTTCTTTCACTTCCTTTTTCAATGTTTTGTTTTCTTGTGTGATGTGTTGCATTTGATTATTTAATTTATCAAACATATCTGATTGAAATTGTTGTGTTGCTTGCACTTCGGGGATCATTGTTTTAATTTCAAGTGATGATTGGTTCATTAATTGATACATACTTGTAAATTGAGTATGAATGAAACTGTTGAGATCGGTTGATGTTGTGGTAGGAATCGTCATTATCGATGAAAAATCTGGTTGTGTTGAAAATTGTTGCATGACATTATTTTGTTGCATGTGATGTGGTGGTGAAGTACTATTTGCCGGATATGTCTGTTGCATAGCATTGTTTTGTTGTATGCGAGATGATGATGATGATGTATTTATTACTTGATGTGTTTGCGATTTTGAAGAACTTTGGGTTTCAGTAATATTTTCGGGAGGAACACAATTAGTTAAGCAAAACCATTCTGGTAAGGCTGCAACTCTAACGATATGAGCCCCAATAATCCCTTACATTTCGGATGATGAGGTTTTTTACATCTATCACATTCAAAATACGATTGATCACGTGTGATGTTATTGAAACATGTTTGACATTTGATATCAACGATCTTTGTATAGAAAAAATAATAAAATTAATTGTTTGTTTGAAATGAAGTTTTATTATTATTATTGAGAATTATGGTATTATAAGATTGTCAAAAAAATGTTGCCAAGTGTGTCAAAAGATTTTTATTTAGTTTTTTACCCAATTTTTTGGAAAAAAATAAAATTGTTTGTTTGAAATTAAATTTCATTATTATTATTGAGAATTATGGCATTAAAAGTTTGTCAAAAAAATATTGTCAAGTGTGTCAAAAGATTTTTATTTATTTGTTTATCCAATTTTTTGGAAAAAAATAAAATTGTTTGTTTGAAATGAAATTTTATTATTATTATTGAGAATTATGGCATTATAAGTTTGTCAAAAAATGTTGTCAAGTGTGTCAAAAGAAAGGTTTTGATTTATTTTTTACCCAATTTTTTTAGAAAAAAATAAAATTAATAGTTTGTATGGCATGATATTTTATTATTATTATAGAGCACTATGGCATTATAAGTTTGTCAAAAAATAATTTGGAATTTTGAAAAAGTTTGACTTTATTTAATTTTTACAATATTTTTGGAATTTTGATTATAATTTTCTGGCAGCGTATTGATGTTTCGTGTTAGTTGTGTAGTAAATTTTGAAACTGAGATAAAAAATACTTGTACTTTAACAAAGAGTTATGTTTGATATACATCGCTGCCCAAAAATAAAAACCATGTCCTCATAAAAGTTTTTTGCCGAAAACTATATCAAAATCCTTAACCCAGACCGAAATCTTGATATCTCAGAGCTGTTTGATTTCAGCCCCTCCATATTTTCGTATTAATAAGCTGATTTCTAAAAAATTCTTATATTTTTTTTTAATAATTCACCGATGTTATGAAATCTTATTTTAAAAACACAAAATTCTTCATATTTGTGATAGTTTATATTTTCTTCGTCTAACAAAGATTATTACTAACAAGTTTAAGTAGTCTATAGCTATACTGATTTCCTATGAGATATTTTGATGTCTAACATGGGATCAAACAGCTTCAAAATGTTCTAACCATCCTTCAAACACACATTAAAATCTTTTTTTTAGTATTGTAAAAAGTTTATCACTGTTAACCATTTCCATTTTATCGACCCACCGACCAAAGCATTAAAATTTTCTGATATCGTATCTGTCAACAACCATTTATTTCCATTAACAGACGGCGAATTTTTTTATTTTTACATCAAATTAAAAACACAATAGTTATTTAAGTATTAAGGGCAGTGAGAGTGTTTTACCGATTGAGGATTTACGTTTTGAGATCGAGACGAAGTCGAGATCTCTACTATATCCGAAATCGGTTATACTCTTAATGCCCAAAATGCTTATTACATTTTCTTGCAAGATCCATAAAAATGCAATTAAAACTATTTATATAATAAAATTCATTCACAAAATTCAGGTTTGAATGTTTTAAAGAAAATTTCTTAGAATGTCATTTCAAAATAGTAAGCTTTGCTACGGTTACGTCATCTTGTAGTGTGAGGCATTTCTGGCAGACCGTGCAGGTCTACCAGTTGGTCTTGCACGCAATACCGTGCTGCTAGCTATTAGAGCGAAGGTTCTTACGACCAGCGTCGGAAACAAGAAATTTTAACAAAAAAACTAAAACAAATTATACCCAGGCTAGAAATATCAAGGCTTATCGAATGGGCCAAGCTTGGCCCAAGATCGGAAAACTAAGAAATGATTATCAAGGCATGGCCAAGTCTTAGTCTGATACACTTTGTCATACTAAGCCAATGGTTAAAATAAATAAATAAGCTTATTATTTGACTACTATATTTAGTTTTGGGCCAAGCTTAGTCCAATGTTGAAACAAATTTATTGTAATCGTTATATAATTTCAGCATTTTTATATTTTTAAGATCAATGCATAAAAGGCCTTCTTAGTGCAATGATGGGCTGTAACCAACAAATTAACAATTTATGAGGGAATTCCATTACAATACTCGGGTAAGAAAAGGCTAAGTGGCCAGACCTGGGCTCAGCCTGCACCACAGCTTTTGGGGTTTGGGCCAGACTTAATATTTGCAAACGGCCCAAGCTTGGGCCAAGTTTGGACTGATGTTCTTGGGCCAAGTCTAGCAAACCTGGCTTGGGCCAAGTCTAGCAAATAAGACTTGGGCCAGGTCTACTACCAAACCAATTTTTTTTCCAGACCTCCTTTAAATGTGTGGAAAAAGGTAGTGGAAAGAGAGACATATATAAAATTAGAGAAAAACTTAATATGGCTTGCACATGTTTACATTACATTAGACTAGTGAACAATGTGTAACATAATAAACTGAATCTTGGTTCAGTCTAGGCATTTACAACTGGCCCAGACTGAAACCAAAGTAAACTAGCCAAGGCTTGGCTCGCCAATGCTGGACCAATATTGGTTCGTTGTTTAATATTGGCAGCTCCTACCCGGGGCAACCATAAATCATGCAATTCAATTCATAAACGGTCTAAGCCGGTCCAAATATCCATTTTATAATTTAATTCTTTTAAATTTTTATTAATATCTTTGTCATAGGAAGCTAATTAATTTGTTAGATAAATTACTTTGATTTACTTTTATTGTTCTTTGAACAAAAATGAATTATACTTACATGCATTGAATAAAAAATTAAAAAGCTATGAATTCGATTTATTTGTTTTAGAATTGGCCTAGCATTGTATTTAAATACTGTTCCAATGTGTAAATATAATAATGGTACATGGTTATTAATCATGGTTGAAACAACATTCAACCATTTTTATTTTAAAGCTTGGCTTAACATTGTTCGACCTTAAAACAAGCTTGGCTCAATGTAAAAACAATCCTTTCTGCTTACCTGAGTAGAATTGGGCCAGCATTGTATTTAAATATTGTTCCAATGTGTAAAAATAATAATGGTACGTGGTTATCATTTAAGGTTAAAACAACATTCAACCAAGTTTATTTAAAAGCTTGTCCCAACATTGTTCGACCTTGAAACTAGCTTGGCTCAATGTCAAAACAATCCTCTCTGCTAACCTGGGTACTGCCCTTAATACTTAAATAACTATAATTGCAATATTTTTAAATGAATATTATTTAAATTTGAAGCTAGTGAATAGACGTACACAATTATTTAACTACAAATCATTTTTATTCACACCCTGAGGTCTCCCTTACTGGTAAGTAGTTACTTACCGCATGCATGATCGGTAAGTAATTACTTACCGACCAGTGATTTGTAAACCAAACTTAGTATGTTTATCTAACAATCAGTAAACATGCCAAATTGCCTGATCGTGCAAAATATTATTGATGCATTAACAAGAAAAATTTTTTGACATATTACTTGGACTTTTTCCTTTTTTAATAAAAATGCATAAGATCAACCACAAATATTTAAAAACTAATCTATATATATAAAATTGAAAGTATGTATGTTTGTCGTTTATGCAATAATAAACCATTCATCCTATCATCATGAAACTTTGGGAATTTATTGTGTACACTTGCGCATAGGTAACAGGCAAATTTTTTTTTTGAATGGAACCCCAGGGAGGGCCATTATAATTATCTTAAGGGGTTCTGCCTAAATGTTGATAATAATTTAATTTGATTTTTCTTTAAATATAGTTTTATACGGTTAGATTCCTTTGATCAATTATTTTGTTGAACATAATTAATGAAATTGAAAAATGAAAGTATAATCTGAAACAATTACATTTGTATATCAAAACTATATGTATTTGAATTAAACACATAATGATGTTACACATTTTATCATCTATGCAATGTGTTATTGTTATTGGTAATAAACTAAATATGCTATTGGTTTGCAATTGTATATGTAATGCATGTTTCTTCAACTAAGAAAGATAGTTGATAACATCGATTAAAAGCTCAAAATTACGAAATGGAATTCCTACAAATACTATACAAAGAAGCATAGCTTATGTGTAATCAAACATGGATAGCAAGTATGATAAAAAAACTAATTAAAAATGTGGCCTTTAGCCGGCAGTTAAAAAGTTTTTTTTTCATGTTTTTATCCCTACTGTAGCCTACAATTACCAATCGATTTTCATGAAACGTTGGTAAAAGCTTTTAAATAACATGAAAAAGATTTTGTTAGCTTTTGGAGCACATTGGATAAAGGGTTTGGGGGTCCACCATACAACAGGTGGTTTTTCCACAAAGTTTTTATGTTTGTTGGGAGCATAAAACAATCATTCGTGAATGAATTTTGATGACACTTTGGAAAAAGATGCAAACATGTATGACAAGTAACTGATTAGTTTTTGAGCGATAGTGAACAAAATGGTGTGGGGTCCCTGGATCACCTGTTTTTTAGCTCTATATCATCTGTACCTGATAAGCGAATTGGATGAAACTTGGTACATGAGTATTTAGTACGGTTCACAATAGTTTTGCATCCCAACTTCCGGTTTTTCACTTCCGGTAAAAAAAGTTTTGTGTACGTTTTTGAAGTTTTTTCAGTGTCTTTATGCACACTACAGCCAACATTAATGAAGTGATTATGATGAAACTTATGAAAAGGGTTCCAATTAGTGTGAGAAGATAATTATCATCTTTTGGGACACATTGACTAAAGTGGTGGGGGTCTATCATACAACTGACTTTTCACACTTTGTTTTTAAAGTTTGTTGGGAGCATACAGACTTCATTCATTAATTTATTTTAATGCCACTTTGAAAAAAGATGAAAACTTAAGTAACAAAGAACTGATTAGTTTCTGAATAATATTGGAATAAGTGGTGGTGGTATTTTTAATGTTTGTAGGGAGCACACAGCATTCGTTCGTGAACCAATTTTGATGACACTTTGGAAAAAGATGCAAACATGTATGGCAAGGAACTGATTAGTTTTTGAGCGATAGTGAACAAAGTGGTGGTGGTGTCCCATACACCTGTTTTTTTTAAAGCTCAATAACATCTGTACCTGATAATCAAATTGGATGAAACTTGGTACATAAGCATTTAGTATGGTTTAAAACAGTTCTGCATCCCAACTTCCGGTTTTTTACTTCCGGTAAAATTTTTTTTTTTTAATTGTTGGCAGTTTTTTCAGTATCTTTATGCACACTACAGCCTACAATAATGAAGTGATTATGATGAAACTTATGGGAAAGGTTCCAATCAGTGTAATCAAAGTGGCGGGGGGTCTACCATACAACTGCTGACTTTTCACACTTTGTTTTTAAAGTTTGTTGGGAGCATACAGATTTCATTCATTAATCAATTTTAATGGCACTTTGAAAAAAGATGAAGACTTTAATAACAAAGAATTGATTAGTTTTTAGACAATATTGGGATAAGTGGTGGGGTCCTCCCTAACACCTGTTTATTGTGTCAATGTTTGTTGGTTCATTGTTTGTATGTTACAACATTCGTTGTAACATACAAACAATCAGTTCATTGTTTGTATGTTACAACATTCGTTCGTTAAGTAATTTTGATTACACTTTGCAAAAAGATGCAAATATGTATGGCAAGGAACTGATTAGTTTTTTTAGCGATAGTGAACAAAGTGGTAGGGGGTCCTCCAAGTACCTGTTATTTTGGAAGCTCAATAACTTCTGTACCTGATAATCGAATTGGATGAAATTTGGTGCATACACATTTAGTACAGTTTACAATAGTTCTGCATCCTAACTTCCGGTTTGTCACTTCCGATAAAATTTTTTTTTACTTTTTCTCGTACAACAGAATTTATGTTTGTTGGGATACTTCTGCTTGCTTTAATCTTTTTATTATTAGACTACGAAGTCTATAATATTGGTTAGATTTTAATTAAAGTATTTGATGGATATTAGCTCATTATATATCCAGAACACTATGTTTCCAGAGCTGTGGTGAAGTCAGTCTATGCATCAGCGTCGCAATATTTTTTAAAATAAAATGTGTTGGGCAGTAGGAATTACAATGTGTGTCACAACAACACATAAGAACATGCTTTCTAAGGTGTTGATGGACGTAATTTTTTTATTTATTAAAAGAATGAACTTTTTGCTTGCTCGAATAAATGAGCTTCCATATAATTACTATATATGCTGGCTTGAGGTAAACAATGCGTTATACGATCTTGGTATATGCTTCTAGCAATAGGATAATTAGGAACCTAATTTTAGCTTTGTTCCTGCAAATTTGAAAAAAAAACAGTATATTGTTTTTTTTCCTCCATCCTATCATGAAATATTGCCCTATATCGTACATTATTATGTGAAAGGATTTATTATTAAGTTTTCCATTCTTTAAGAAGAATATAAAAAAAAGAAATTTGCGTCCATCAACGTCTTAAAAAGCATTATGTTGTAGAGCCTCTGTCTTAAAAGGCTTATATGTGTTGTTGTGAGACATATTGTAATTTGAAATATGTCACATATTTTGAAATAGCACAAACTTTTTTGAACTTCCGTACAATGTCATTGAAGCTACAATTTTAAGTGGAAAATTCGAAGAGGAAGATGTAGTGTTGCCAAGACAGACACATATTGCAACGATCCCAACAGATTCAAACGTTTAGTTTCCAGTGCAACTCGCTTTTGCAATTATACCATCAACAAAGCACACGGACAGTTACTGCAAGTATGTGGACTAGATTTGGAGAATCCGTTCTTCTCACATGGACATGGACAACTTTATGTGGCTGGCGCGTTAGGAAAACCTTCTGATTTATTCGTGTACGCACCAGACGGAAAAACAAAAAATAAAGTGTGCCCACAAGTACTCGAATAAATAAATAGAATTAAAACGACATTTTGAAATTCGTTTCATATTAAAATAAATAAGTTGCAATAAAAATGACACAATGTTAATTTAATGTTATCTTTACGAGTTTTCTCGAGTTTTCTTTCTTATGAGATAGCGGCAATATGCGACCAATGTTAAATAAACAAAACTTTTACGCTATTTGGTGTAAAAATTAAAATTGTGAGAGATTTTGTGAGTGATTAAGATCAAAGTAATTATTGTAATTCACTTGAATTTTGCAATTTGACAGCATTTTTCATTTTCATTTCTCAGAAAAACTTCTTTAGAAAAGTTTTTGTGTGTTTCGTGTCGGGTACAAATACAATGCATGAGCACTGTGAACATTCGTGAATCTATTTTTGTTCTGTATAATGTTCTATATAGAGATGAGTGTTGACACACCTCTACTAATGCAACAAGTCATTTAAATTTTTTTATAGCTTACTCGAAAACTTATTTGATCGCCAATTTTTCATATATCCGAACTGATGAGCTAAAGTACTTATTATTTTTCATTCATATTTTTAAAAACAAAAATTAAAAACTACGCTATCATTTCTCATTACTACTTTTTGAAATCATTGCTACTACGTCAACAAAATGTCTGTGCACAAACTTTATTTATAAGCGTAGCAAAGCACGCCGGGTCCTGCTAGTAATTTATAAATTTAATGCAACAAATGACATTCGATATACATTTAAAAAGACAATGAGGTGTAGGACCTATTGTTCTACACCTCTGCAATGTACAAAATTTCAATTGCTGTGTGTGTGGTATAAAAGTAAGAGAGAAAAATATTATTGTACCTACGGTTATTTTCATATTTGTATTGGTTAATCATAAAATCTTTATAATTTAATTTAATAAATTCTTAATCAGATCTCATTGTAACGTTGTCTAAACAACACAATTTTTGTAGTTGACAATAAATAATAAATAAATTCATTTGTGAATATTTTGTGAAAATAAAGTTATATTGTTTGAAATAATAAAAATATATAGTTCAATTCATTTCAACATCATAAGTGATACAAATAAAATATAGTTATTAAAACTATAGAGGTTTATGGTGATAAATCAATTGACACAATAAATGTTTATTTGCTTTTACTATGAAAAAATAATACAATTTTGAAATCCGTTAAGGGCTTTTCATTATAGCTTTAGCTAGCAATCATTTACTATTAGCACACCTCATCCCTTCCGTAAAACCCTTTCAATCATGTTACACAGCAAACTCACATATAAGAACATTATTAAAATGTAAGCAAGGAAGTTTACAAGAATAAAATTGACGACAAATTTTATTCTAACGCAACAATTAAAATTTTGTTCACGTTTTATTTTTTCGACTTCGCCCTTTTATCTAACTTACGTTCTACATTAATGGAATTTTTGATATTTTTCTATTGAAAAAGCATGGAAGAAAAGAAGTGTGTAAATGTAAAAGGAAAAAAATGGAAAAATGTTAAATAAAAGAAATAAAAAATTTTAAAATAAATGAAAATTTGATTTTGAAATCAAACATATTTCGAAAGCTTCGTTGTAATGGTTTTGTTTTAGTTTGGAATATTAGAGACATTTAATGTGCTTCAGATGTAGTAATTGTGAAAATGTGCAAGGGTTGGACCAAATCTATGCAACTATATCAAAAGTAGCGTTGTTGGTAAAATATTTCACTTTCCCAAATTTATGGTGCGTGCTTTCTGCAAGCCCGATAAATTATTATCTGCTTACTAAATTCGATCCGTTTGGGATTCTTTGTCTGGTAAATAAGTTTTGAATAAAACTTCTTAACCCTATTCGCACTCTGGTAAATCAACCAATATGAAAAATGAATTAGAAAACATCCATGCCAACCACCAGCTGGGCAGATTGGCCACATTTTTTTAATGCTGACTATATTTAGTTATATTTAGAGCTACCTATATAATCTACGTGGAAAGCAGTTTTTTAACGAGTATTTTGCAGTTCCTCGAATTAATAAAGAAAATAAAAATCATACTCATAAAAGAAAAGAATCGCATTTCTAAACAAGAGTGTAGTTTGCTCCAAACACTCGCGTTTGGAAACACAGCTCGCGTTTGTTATACACACTAGTTTTTGTAACACATACACAAAATTTATTGAATACATATGCTGTTCTTTATATAATTTATTTAACAGTTTAAAAACAAATGTAAGATATTTAAACTTAAACTAAAGTGCCCCATCTTCATTGTAAGATTTCTATTCAAAATTATTACTAATACTAGGTAGATTGCAGCACTGGTAAATCTGAATTTGATTTCATAAAATCAATCAAATTTAATTTGAATTGTCCGATATTGATAAACATGTAGTGTCACAAAATTGTGATTTAGTCAAACAAATAGTTTTAAATAAATAATTATAATTATATGTAATTTAAATAAATTTAAAAATACAAATATAACAATTCGACAACAAACAATCTATCAACGCTAGAGCCATTCCACGTAAAGCGAACAAGTAAAAATTTTGATGTTTCCGATTTTAGTAATATTTGATTATGCCCTCGATCCAGATACAAAATGTTTTTATGGTATAAAGTTCGGTTAACGAACTAGAAGTCTTTAAAAATTTGACTAAACGGCAGCTATGCGCTACTTCGAATCCCATTTTAAAATTTGAATTTTGTTTTGCGAAGCAATTAAAAAAATCCTATCTATCCATTGAAGTTAATTTGGTATTGGTTAAAGAAGGTTTTGCCTGACCGAAACGTTTTTAGTAAAAGGCACTATAAGAAAAATCAAGCGTTATGGATTATTTCATAAAATATAATGTGTTTTCTTTGATATCTTGAATATTTATCATTTCAAACATTGCTGTCAATCTGGTGATCTATGTTGCATTACATTTATTAGCAAATATATAGCATAAGTGTGTAGCTGTAGCAACAAGTGCTCCTCAATATGTTTAGAGTAGGGTAAACAGATGTTATTTACTGTAAAAAATGCTATACAAAAATCGGTTTGTAAAGAATTAAAACCTTCATATCATTGATGAAATATGTATTTTTGTACGGTTTTAAATTATGTATATATATATATTAATGTTACAAAAGCAAAAAAATGTCTACAATCTTGTTTTGACCTTTTTGTTTTTACTCGTATCATTATTCACAAAATAAGCAACAGCAAACCATAAAATAATCTCAACAAAAGCAAACCTAACTTTTTATAAACAATCGCGATTTAAAAAAAACACGATTTAAAAACGCCTAAATATGGGGGGTAAATTTTGTTAGTAAACGAGTAAGCTTAAACTAATTTTTTCTTGTTTCACTTTTAACTGTCTCACTAATCATCTACATCTACTCACATTAGAGTAGAACACTAGGAATTTTTCTATTCGCAAAGTGGTTTTTGATTAAGATTTGGTAACAATGGGCTCTATTTTTGTTATTCTTTCATTTTTTGTCTAAAATTTTATATAATTTCACACAAAATATGGACCAATAGCAGATTTTTCGATATAAAAGATTTTACTGCATAGATTCCATTATTATTTTGATACGATAAACTAAGGTTTATCATCGGAATTGTGATCATAACTGGGAACAAATAATTTAGAATAAATATACATAGAATGCTTTTGTGATATGCTGATTTCTGCATTTTAGTAATTCCAAATAAGTAAAACTCAATAAGTAAGTATGAAATGTTTGTCTACTAGTTGGTCGTGCACGTGAAATACACCCACCCGCTAGTTCGAGTTGCACGGGGGTTCTATTGCCCAACCTCACTCACAAGATAATTTAGACAAGCACATACGAAACGCGTGCCTCAAAACAACATACAGGGTCTCCAGAAGGGATAACTGCCATGTCTCCTCCAACTTTCATACAATATTTACACAAATAATTCATTTTATTATGTTCACTTGGCATATTTTCCAAAATTAGAATTTATGAAACACACTTAATTCTAGAGATTAAATAAAAAAAACCCTTTCTTTCAACATCTTGAATTGTTGGTTCTTCCTGCAGTTGACAGCAGTTGAATTATCCTGTAGTTGACTCTGTTTATGCTATTCCACAAAGCCGGTATTTTACTTTTATATATAAAACAAAACTGAGCTTCATTCAATATTTATTTAATACTAGCAGGACCCGGCGTGCTTTGCTACGCTTATAAATAAAGTTTGTGCACAGACATTTTGTTGACGTAGTAGCAATGATTTCAAAAAGTAGTAATGAGAAATGATAGCGTAGTTTTAATTTTTGTTTTTAAAAATATGAATGAAAAATAATCAGTACTTTAGCTCATCAGTTCGGATATATGAAAAATTGGCGATCAAATAAGTTTTCGAGTAAGCTATAAAAAAATTTAAATGACTTGTTGAATTAGTAGAGGTGTGTCAACTCTATATAGAACATTATACAGAACAAAAATAGATTCACAAATGTTCACAGTGCTCATGCATTGTATTTGTACCCGACACGAAACACACAAAAACTTTTCTAAAGAAGTTTTTCTGAGAAATGAAAATGAAAAATGCTGTCAAATTGCAAAATTCAAGTGAATTTCAATAATTACTTTGATCTTAATCACTCACAAAATCTCTCAAAATTTTAATTTTTACACCAAATAGCGTAAAAGTTTTGTTTATTTAACATTGGTCGCATATTGCCACTATCTCATAAGAAAGAAAACTCGAGAAAACTCGTAAAGATAACATTAAATTAACATTGTGTCATACTTGTGGGTACACCCATAACACTTTGGGTACACTTTATCTTTTGTTTTTCCGTCTGGTGCGTACACGAATAAATCAGAAGGTTTTCCCAACGCGCCAGCCATATAAAGTTGTCCATGTCCATGTGAGAAGAACGGATTCTCCAAATCTAGTCCACATACTTGCAGTAACTGTCCGTGTGCTTTGTTGATGGTGATGAAAATCATTTAATATCCGACAGCCAATACGGTTTTCGAAACAAAAGATCAACTACCGATCTATTAAACTATGTAGCGCATTGTTGGAACAGCATACTTGATAAAGGTGGTGAAACATACGTTATCGCTTTAGACATCTCCAAGGCATTCGATCGAGTCTGGCATGCCAACTTAATCAACAAGCTCGTTGCGTACGGTTTTCATCCCAATGTTTTGAAGCTGATTCAAAATTTTCTATCCGACCGATACATTTCGGTAACCTTAGACGGATATTCTTCTGAGTCTAAACTAATTAACGCTGGTGTACCCCAAGGCTCAGTATTGTCCCCAACCCTATTTTTGATTTATATCAACGAATTGTTGAAAATCACCAGCAACCCAATAAATAGTTTTGCAGATGATAGTACTCTGCACAAGTCGTTCGAGCCCCTTCCTTCAAAAGGTAAAATGCACGAACGAATTAATCCTGCCCGGAGAGACGCTGCCATAAACGTGAACAAAGACCTGAATAAAGTCGCCGACTGGGGTGACCAAAACCTTGTCAATTTCAACTCCACCAAAACACAGCTGTTGATTGTTTCCAGATTAAAGACCGAGTTCCCCAAAGATATTTTATTTAGTATGTGTGATGAACCAATAGGTGAATGTACAAACATTCGTTTATTGGGTGTCACAGTTTCAAATGACCTACTCTGGAACAATCATGTAATGGCGATGGCAAAAAGCGCGTCTAAAAAACTCGGCCTCCTAAATAGATGCAAAAAATTTTTCACTCCATACCAATTACTCCATGTTTATAAGTCCTATATTCGTCCCTGTATGGAGTACTGCTGTCAAGTTTGGGGTGCTGCCTCTGTTTCCATCTTGGCCTTCTTGGACTCTGTTCAAAAGCGAGCTATACGAATTGTAGGTGATCGAACTTTGACATCAAAACTTGATTCCCTACAACATCGTCGCACTGTTGCTGACCTCGTTGTTTTTTACAAATATCGTCATCAGCAGTGCTCAGATGAAATCAGCGGCATCATGCCTCAAACTTATTCTTATTCTTCTCTAACTTATTCTTCCACTCGGCAATCGGCTGCCGCAACCAGTGAAACGGTAAAGATCCCGCGCTGTCATACTGGCAGATCGCAGAGAGACTTCTTTGTCCGAACTGCGTACAAATGGAATAGTTTGCCGGAACACTTAGTCTCAGGTGGCTTCAACCCGCAGATGTTTAAAAAAAGCGTTAATCTACACCTCAGAACGCCAGTTGTTGTGGGACCCAGGTCTAGACCTAGGTCTTAAATGGTATTTATGTGTTGTTGTGACACATATTCTAAACCCTAGTACACAGCACATTTTGTTAAAAAAAAAAAAAAAAAATTGTAAAAGCGAGTTGCATCTGACAACTAAACGTTTGAATCTGTTGGTATCATTGAAATATGTGGCCTGTCTGTCGTGGCAACACTACATCTTCCTGTTCGAATTTTCCACTCAAAATTGTAGCTTCAATGACATTGTACATCTTTGTTTTCACGGAAGCTCAAAAAAGTTTGTGCAATTTCAAAATATGTGACATACTTGAAATTGCAATATGTGTCACAACAACACATATAAACCTTTTAAGACAGAGGCTCTACAACATAATGCTTTTTAAGACGTTGATGGACGCAAATTTCTTTTTTTTTATATTCTTCTTAAAGAATGGAAAACTTAATAATAAATCCTTTCACATAATAATGTACGATATAGGGCAATATATCATGATAGGATGGAGGAAATAAAAACAATATACTGTTTTTTTTTCAAATTTGCAGGAACAAAGCTAAAATTAGGTTCCTAATTATCCTAGTGCTAGAAGCATATACCAAGATGATATAACGCACTGTTTACCTCAAGCTAGCATATATAGTAATTATATGGAAGCTCATTTATTCGAGCAAGCAAAAAGTTTATTCTTTTAAAAAATCAAAAAATTTCGTTCATCAACACCTTAGAAAGCATGTTCTTATGTGTTGTTGTGACACACATTGTAATTCCTACTACCCGACACATTTTATTTTAAAAAATATTGCGACGCTGATGTATAGGCTGACTTCACCACAGCTCTGGAAACATAGTGTTCTGGATATATAATGAGCTAATATCCATCAAATACTTTAATTAAAAGCTAACCAATATTATAGACTTCGTAGTTCTAATAATAAAAATATTAAAGCAAGCAGTAGTATCCCAACAAACATAAATTCTGCTGTACGAGAAAAAGTAAAAAAAAAAATTTTATCGGAAGTGACAAACCGGAAGTTAAGATGCAGAACTGTTGTAAACCGTACTAAATGTGTATGTACCAAATTTCATCCAATTCGATTATCAGGTACAGAAGTTATTGAGCTTCCAAAATAACAGGTGCTTGGAGGACCCCCTACCACTTTGTTCACTATCGCTAAAAAACTAATCAGTTCCTTGCCATACATATTCGGATCTTTTTGCAAAGTGTAATCAAAATTACTTAACGAACGAATGTTGTACGCATCCAACAAACATTGAAACACTAAACAGGTGTTAGGGAGGACGCCATCACTTATCCCAATATTGTTCAAAAACTAATCAATTCTTTGTCATTAAAGACTTCATCTTTTTTCAAAGTGGCATTAAAATTCATTAATGAATGAAATCTGTATGCTCCCAACAAACTTTAAAAACATAGTGTGAAAAGTCAGCAGTTGTATGGTAGACCCCCCGTCACTTCGATGAATGTGTTTCAAAAGATGATAATTATTTTCTTACACTAATTGGAACCTTTTCCATAAGATTTATCATAATCACTTCATTATTGTAGGCTGTAATGTGAATAAAGATACTGAAAAAGCTGCCAACAATTAAAAAAATTTTTTTTACCGGAAGTAAAAAGCTGGAAGTTGGGATGCAGAACTGTTGTAAACCATACTAAATGATTATGTACCAAGTTTCATCCAATTTAATTGATGTTATTGAGCTTTAAAAAAAAACAGGGGTATGGGACACCACCACAACTTTGTTCACTATCGCTCAAAAACTAATCAGTTCCTTGCCATACATGTATCATCTTTTTCCAAAGTGTCATCAAAATTGGTTCACGAACGAATGCTGTGTGCTCCCAACAAACATTAAAAAATAATGACACAGTAAACAGGTGTTTGGGAGGCCCCGTACCAGTTATCCCAATATTGTCCAAAAACTAATCAGTTCCTTGTCATTTAAATCTACATCTTTTTCTAAAGTGTCATTAGAATTGATTAATAAATGAAGTCTGTATGCTCCCAACAAACTTAAAAAACAAAGTGTGAAAAGTCAGAAGTTGTATGGTAGATCCCCCGCCACTTTGATCAATGTGTCCCAAAAGATGATAATTATTTTCTCACACTAATTGAACCCTTTCCCATAAGTTTCATCATAATCACTTCATTATTGTAGGCTGTGATGAGCATAAAACTGCCAACAATTTACAAAAAAAATTTACCGGAAGTGAAAAATCGGAAGTTGGGATGCAGAACTGTTGTGAACCGTACTAAATGCTCATGTACCAAGTTTCATCCAACTCGATTATCAGGTACAGAAGTTATTGAGCTATAAAAAAAACAGGTATATGGGACGGTGGGCTTTGTTCACTGTCGCTCAAAAACTAATCAGTTCCTTGCCATACATGTTTGCATCTTTTTCCAAAGTGTCATCAAAATTCGTTCACGAACGAATGCTTTGTGCTCCCAACAAACATTGAAAAAGTGTGACAGAGAAACAGGTGTTCGGGAGGACCCTCGTCACTTATTCCAATATTATCCAGAAACTAATCAGTTCTTTGTTACTTAAATTTTCACCTTTTTTAAAAGTGTCATTAAAATAAATTAATGAATGAAGTCTGTATGCTCCCAACAAACTTAAAAAACAAAGTGTGAAAAGTCAGTTGTATCGTAGACCCCCCACCACTTTGGTCAATGTGTCCGAAAAGATGATAATTATCTTCTCACACTAATTGGAACCCTTTTCATAATTTTCATCATAATCACTTCATTATTGTAGGCTGTAGTGTGCATAAACACACTGAAAAAACTTCAAAAAAGTACCTACAAAAAATTTTTTTTACCGGAAGTGAAAAACCGGAAGTTGGGATGCAAAACTATTGTGAACCGTACTGCATACTCATGTACCAAGTTTCATCCAATTCACTTATCAGGTACAGATGTTATAGAGCTTTAAAAAAAACAGGTGCTCCAGGGACCCATACCATTTTGTTCACTATCGCTCAAAAACTAATCAGTTCCTTGTCATACATGTTTGCATCTTTTTCCAAAGCTCCCAACAAACATAAAAACTTTGTGGAAAAACCACCTGTTGTATGGTGGACCCCCAAACCCTTTATCCAATATGCTCCAAAAGCTAACAAAATCTTTTTCGTGTTATTTAAAAGCTTTTACCAACGTTTCATGAAAATCGATCGGTAATTGTAGGCTACAATAAAGATAAACACCTGAAAAAAAAACTTTTACAAACCGGAAGTTGGTATGCAGAAATATTGGAAACAGTACTAAAACCTTATATACTAAGTTTCAATAAGATCATAGTCCGGGATCAGAAGTTATTGAAGATTTAAACTTAGAGGTGTTCGGGAGACCCCCGCCATTTTGTCCAAATTTAAAATGAATCCAGATCTTCCATTTTCAAGTGAATTTGTATCATTTGCCAAAGTTTCATCAAGATCCTATGCAGAAAACTCACTATTGCAAACTTGTTGCCGGCTAAGGGCCACATTTTTAATTAGTTTGTTTATCATACTTGCTATCCATGTTTGATTATACATAAGCTATGCTTCTTTGTATAGTATTTGTGCGAATTCCATTTCATAATTTAAAGCTTTTAATCGATGTTATCAACTATCTTTCTTAGTTGAAGAAACATGCATTACATATACAATTGCAAACCAATAACACATTTAGTTTATTACCAATAACAATAACACATTGTATAGATGCTAAAATTTTTAGCATCATTATGTGTTTAATTCAAATACATATAGTTTTGATATACAAATGTAATTGTTTCAGATTATACTTTCATTTTTCAATTTCATTAATTATGTTCAACAAAATAATTGATCAAAGGAATCTAACCGTATAAAACGATATTTAAAGAAAAATCAAATTAAATTATTATCAACATTTAGGCAGAACCCCTTAAGATAATTATAATGGCCCTCCCTGGGGTTCCCTTCAAAAAAAAAATTTGCCTGTTACCTATGCGCAAGTGTACACAATAAATTCCCAAAGTTTCATGATGATAGGATGAATGGTTTATTATTGCATAAACGACAAACATACATACTTTCAATTTTATATATATAGAAGATAATTAAAATAGTTTAATTAATCAGCGTTCAACTACGTAGTTCTTAAAAGTCTACAAAAATAGATTGAACGTTTCCAATTAAATTTTAATTTTTGTACTTTCATCTGCTTAAGGGTGTATATAACATTTATAAAATCAAAGATTTACGTCGAATTTTAAAATATATTACAGAATAAACGTTCCTGCATCGATTGGAATCAAAAAATTTAGATCTCACCGACAATTTTCGCGAAATAATCAATTTCAAAGTTATCATTCACTCTATATGTTATATTCGGCGGAAGTATCATAATTTGTTAGAAAAATTAAAGATTCAGAATGTTCTTGCAAAGACATCCGAAAAAAAATTTACGTTCAGTTTCTCTGTGCGATTTATGATTTTTTGAGCCCAAAAAAAACAGCGGTTTCACCGGCAATCAGATATAAATATTTAATTTAAAAATTTATAAAATCTGCGGTGTACCCCATTTGCAATAAGGAAATCTGGCAACGTTGTGTGTGTCGATAATAGAGAAGTCTTTTCTCATCGTTCGTGTTCATAATAAGATATCGTGACAATCAAATTTTAAAATAAAATAATAAATATATTCATATATTTTTTTTTCTAGTAAATGCAAAAAAGCTATAAAAGTTAAAAAAAAGGCTTTTCGAAAGTTTAATCAAAACAAAACCGATGAAAACCTTAGACAGTACTGTAAAGAGAGAAATTTATGTCGTAAGTTAATAGATGAAGAGAAACATCTATTTAATAGGAAAAAAGCATCTAAATTCGCAGAACATCCGACTGGTTCACGTAATTTCTATAAAGCCGCAAAGGCTGTCCAAAGCAACTTTTGTAAATCTTCCCTACCGCTTCTTGTTAATAGAGATGTCCCTATCATTGATCCAAAAGAGAAAGCTAATTTGCTTGGGCATTATTTCTCTTTAAATTCTACTTTAAAAGAACCTAATTTCCAACCTAAACCTATTTCTAAAGTTTCTTATAAAATGAGGCGGATAATTTTTCGGAAAAACATTGTTCGAAAAATGCTTTTAAAAATCAATACTAACAAGGCAACAGGCCCTGATTTTATTCCTCCGATTATACTTAAAACATTTGCTAGGGAGCTAGCACCAATCCTCACTAAAATCTTCTATTTGTCATATAAGAAAGGAATTTTTCCTGAAATTTGGAAAATGGCTAGTGTACAGCCAGTTTCAAAAAAGGGCAGTAAGACTGATCCTACGAATTACAGACCCATTTCAATTTTATCGGTAGTTGCTAAAATTTTTGAGAAATATGTCAATTTTAATTTAATGAGCTTCTTAGAGTCTTCCAAATTAATTAATGAGAGACAATATGGATTTCGAAAAGGAAGAGCGACGGGAGATTTGCTGTCTTTTGTCACTCATATCTGGAACAAGTCGCTTGAAAACTTTGGAGAAACATTCGGTGTTGCTCTTGATATTTCCAAGGCGTTTGACAAAGTTTGGCATAACAACTTTATATGCAAATTGAGATCCTATGGTTTAGACGAGCAGCTTATATCTTGGACACAGAGCTTTATATCTGATCGAAAATTTCGGGTCAATGTTGACGGTGTATCATCGAATACTTTTTCAACTAATGCAGGAGTTCCTCAGGGTTCCGCTTTGTCACCAACTCTTTTTCTTATCTATATTAATGATTTTTTGCACTCAACGGTTCATCCTATACATAGTTTTGCTGATGATAGCACGCTTCATGCGTCTCATGAAGCACCTAAATTATATACACCCTTAGCGCTTAGTGAGTGTAGGTCAAAATTGATAGATTCCCTTAACACTGATCTTAAAACAATTATGGATTGGGGTATTGCTAACAGTGTTGAATTCAATACAAGCAAAACACAGGTTTGTCATTTTTCTAGGATAACGACACCCAATCCTTTTCCATTAACGTTTGGCCCCAAAAATCTTTTAGAGAATGAGTCTGTCAGACTTCTAGGAGTTGAGATTGAAAATAATATGAAGTGGAATTCTCATATTTTTAATCTGGCTAAGAATGCTGTTCAAAAGTTAGGATTTTTGGGGCGATGTCGTAAGTTTTTCGATAGCGAACAACTTCTTTTAGTTTATAAATCTTTTATACGTCCCTGCATGGAATACTGTTCTCACATATGGGGTGGAGCTTACTTGAGTAGTCTCAACTGCCTTGATTCTGTACAGCGTAGAGCTATTAAACTCATTGGTAACCCTAGTCTTACTAACGGTCTTGATTCCTTGCAGCACAGAAGAAATGTTGCTGATTTGACTATATTTTATAAATATATTATGGATGAACGAGCTTCTGAAGAGATCAAATCGATTTTACCTAAATCAGCAAACCTTTCGCGTCACACCAGAGCAAACGTAGCAGCGCATCCCTTTACAGTTCAAATAATTAGGTGTAGAACTGTAGCCTTTCAACGTGACTTTTTCAACAGAGTATCTCATCTTTGGAATGCCTTACCTTCCTGGGTTTTCTCTAATGAATTTAATCCTCAAGGCTTTAAAGTTAACGTTCATAAATTTCTCAGAGAATCTTAATTTGCATTCCATTCTTATCCCTAGTTGGCATGGTATCTTCGGATATTCAGAGACGTTAATTTATAATTTATTATAATTAACACTAAACATGCCTAACTTTGAATAAAAAAAAAAAAATTAATTCCTATAGGACACGCAACAATAAAACAAAATAATTTTAAATTAAAATATTAAATATATTTGACTGGCTGCGACGTTACCAGATCTACTTTTCCATATAGTAGTGGTAGCCAAATTAGGCTTTAGAGACACATATTTTTTAGTACTATGAAATTATATAATCTTTTGGAAATATTCTATCATAGAAAATTGTTGTAATTGATAAAAAGCATTCCTGTATTGAAATTTTTACATAATAATTTGTTTGAAATTCTATTAGATGTACTACGCGATTCGACTATCTATACATCCTTAATGTTTTTTTTCGCTAAATTGGTTTTGGTTCACTTTAGCTATGCAATAATCCTAATAATTTTGCTTATTTAACCAACTTATTTAATCAACACAGTTTTTTTTGTTTTATATTGTTACGTTAATCCAACTTTACTTCGAATTGGCCTAACTCACAATTCGATAAACGCAATTCCCAAATCACTTTCTGCATTCGATCACTGATTAGTAGGCAAAAACACCAGGTTTTATTAAGTCTTCAACACCTTAATTGTTCCACAACAACAGGAAAATAATACAGTAAACAATATTCCTAACTAGAATATTCTTTCAACAGCTTCAGAAGCTCCAACGGTTGATTGTAGAAATTTTTCACGTTCAAAATAATACATAAAATATTTCTATTCAATAACACATAAAACTTTATTCACAAAAACTAATTGAAAGATCACCTTTATAATTTTAACATTACCGTCACAGGTTTAAAATAAAACTAATCTAGTCTTGCAAGACATCTCTCCTTATATGCTATTCTGCATAATGGTCGAGATTCGAGGTCATTTTTTAGAAACCTTGAGAAAACACTAGAATATTCGATTATTTTACGTTATGATGATTTGATTCATAAAGTAATTTTATGTTGACCCAAGTTCTAAGAATACAACAACACCACTATCCATTTCATTAATTTGTTGTTGAGTTTTATTATGATTTTCCTGGAACCGTAACAAGATACATATTGTACGTCAATAAGATTAAATTCACACAGCAAACACCGTACTTTTATAAAAAAATTAATCACATAATTTGGCTAACATTTACAAACTACCAACAAAAACCGTTAATTTAAGTAGAACAAAACGTCCCCATCTCCAAATTCAACTTAATGAATTTAAAAAACAATATTCCAACTCAAATCCTCAAAACTCAATATCACTCAAACTCAACTTCCTAACTCCACAAGTGGTTTGAGAAGTTAGTGAAAGTGTTTATGAATACATTTTCGAACAGTGTTTTTAGTATATTACTATAAGTAACGAAAATGGGAAATTGAAGTACTGCTGACTATACAGATGTAAAAGTCATATTACCCATATTACGTTTTATTGTTTTGGCTTGGTAAAATTGAACTAAAATTTGAATAATCTTTATTTAATAAAAATTTAAGTTTGAAAGTTGGCGTGCACATTGTTGTGAGAATATCTCTGCTGGTTGATCGATTTGTAACTGGACACCCATATTTATAGGTAATTTTAACGTACATACTTGTCGCCACAAAGTAGAGTACTTCAAGCCCAACCTTTATTTTGTCTACTGTTGTCGATCGGTGAGTTCGAATAAGTAGTTTTTTGACCTGGTAGCAATAACGCAGATATTTCAAATGAGGCAAAAGGTTAATCTAAGTCATTTCGAGATCAAATTGCTGCCATGAAGAAGGTTTCTGCTACCCTGTTAGATTAGATTTGGATGTGTCCTGTTGCACGTGTAATTAAAGCATCCATCCCAGTGTCAGCCTTGCAATGTGTGGCACGCAAAAAGTGATATTTGTAACGCCGTTGACAGTTCTCAATTTCTGTAAAAGCATTGAACTCAATTCGCAAACTCGCAATTCTTTGCATTTGTGCCATTGAAATGCTTTTTTACTTCCGTTCCATGTGCAATACCTAAACATTTTCGGATATTGCAGTGTTTTCTAAAACACATAATTTACTTAACAGTGAAGAACGCAATCATTGTAGCCAATGATGAACTCAATTCGCAAACTCGCAATTCTTTGCATTTGCGCCATTGAAATGCTTTTTTACTTCCATTCCATAAGCAATACCTAAACATTTTCGGATATTGCAGTGTTTTCTAAAACACATAATTTACTTAACAGTGAAGAACGCAATCATGTGTGTTCAGGACTTTTTGCATTTTTGCAGCTGTGAAAAAGGCATATTTACATTCGATGATAATATATATACTTAAACTATATTAAAATGTTATGAAACATTTTTATAGTTTACCAATATTGCATATATTGTCAATTTAAATTACCAAAAATATATTTTGCTTGTAAATTTACATCGGTACAGTGCTGACACAGAATATTTTGACCATTACATCCTGCGATTTAGTTTGACAACTTCTTATGGAAGCCAGGCCTACGACTTAGTACCCATACTTCGCATAACTCATACTTTGTCTAGTAAATATTTAAATCTGAAAAGCCTTTATTTTAAATCAAAGACTGCCTTAAACTTAAGAATGGTAGTGCTTGGCACTACTTATGAAATAAACATTTAAAGTTTAAAGCCTCGATGAACCTAAGATTTACAATTTAGTAGCCAGCCAGTTAACAAGCAGCTAGTAAGCTCGCCTAGTGTAAAATTATATTTACTACCTAACTAGCGGATCTACTGATGAAGATGATTGATTTTCTACTTTATAATCTACTCGGCAACTTTTAAACTCGCCAAGATAGCAGCTTGTAAACTATATACTTGTCATCAATGCATACCCTACAAGACGAAAGCATTGTTTGATAAAGTAATTATTTGGATGACATCATATAATTAAATACAAAAGTGGACATGGAATATGAGTAAACCTAGCTTCAGTCGCCGCCGACTTTAAGGAACAGTTGGCAAATATCATGGTATTGTAGGTTACATTTCGTTTTCACAAAAATAGTAATTATTAGGAAGAAGATTTTTAAAAAAGTGTTTGTGTGAATTCGGGTTCCATCGCTTTTAATTATTAGAATCAGTTAAAAAATATCAGATAGTGCACATTGAATGTTCTTTTTGAATAAAAGACGTAATAAGTATTAAAAGTATGAACGCTGATTAAATGGTATGTTTTTAACCGACTTCAAAAAAGAAGGAGATTCTGGGTTTCACTGTTGGTTTTTTTTATTAACCGACTTCAAAAAAGAAGGAGGTTCTGTGTTTCACTGTAGGTTTTTTTTTATATATGTACACCGATTTCTCAAAAACGGCTCGTCTGATTTGGATGATTTAAATTTTATTCTATTTGGGTTCATTCCGAGAGGGTCCCATATTTTTTTCTATGATGTGAAAAATACCGTTATTCAACAAAATTAGAAAAAAACATATTTTTAATGCATTTTCGCTGATTTCGTCAAAATATATTAATCTGTTTGGATGTTTTGTGCAGTATTATATTGCGTAAATAATTTTCTATCACGGAAAATATGTATGCCGTTTGTGCAAAAAATCGCAAAACCACGATTGTCACTGATGAAAGTTTTTCCGGCATTTGAAGTTATTACTTTTAGAACGTTTTCTAGCCGACATTTTCTTTATGACAACACTAGAAATAAAAAATAAAAAAACGTTTTAAAACAAAAATAGAACTGACTTCAGAAAAAAAAAGAGGCACGAAAAAGTGAAAAATAACTCAATTGTTGCTTTTAGAAACAAAAATACGTTACATTTTGAATAATTTAATTTAATTATACCCTACTATAGACAAAAAAATTACGCTATTATACAAAGTTACTATATTAAAATAGTTACTTTTATTATAATTATTATAGTTATTATAGTTATTATTAGCTGATGTATGGAACGTAGGTAAAATACCAACCAAATGGAAAGAAGTTTTAACCATAACAATCCCAAAGAAAGGTGATCTAAGAGAATGCAAAAATTGGAGAGGTATATCTCTACTCAACACAATAATGAAAATACTAGCGATGATCATTCTCGAAAGAATATCTCCATCAATTAACACGAAACTAAGAAATGAACAAGCCGGCTTTAGACCAGGAAGAAGCTGTACCGATCATATCAACACAATCCGTATCATCATTGAGCAATCAAATGAATGGAATTCACCATTGTATTTCCTCTTCGTGGACTTCGAACGCGCCTTCGACTCAATCAACAGAAGCGCGATATGGAAGACACTTTGTGAAATGGGCATCCCGAAGAAAATCGTTGATCTTATCAAAGAAATGTATCGGGATGCTGCAAACAGAATACAATACAAAGGACAGCAAAGTGATGAATACTACAACCACCGAGGAGTGAGACAAGGCTGTGTACTATCTCCGCTACTATTCCTAATAGTACTAGATATGATCATGAGAAAGCTCGATGATGCAAGTCCAAATGGAATCCAATGGAATACAACAAGACGGCTCAATGATCTAGACTACGCAGATGACATCTGTCTACTTACACACACACACATACGGACATGCAGCATAAAATACAGAAGCTATCAACCCTTGCACATGAAGTCGGTCTCAACATTAATATCAGAAAAACAAAGGCTATGAGATTGAACACCAAAACGATAACACCAATTGCCATCAACAATACACAAGTGGACGAAGTTGACAAATTTGTGTACCTTGGTTGTACTGTAGCAAAAAACAGGCGGGACTGAAGAAGATATCAGTCAGCGTATTAACAAAGCCAGAAATACGTTCAATATACTTCACAAGATCTGGAATGCATCCGTCCTGTCAAGAAAGACAAAGCTACGAATGTTCAATGCATGTGTCAAGTCAGTACTGCTGTATGGGTGTGAAACGTGGAAACAAACAAGAAAGATCACAAATAAACTACAGGTGTTTGTGAACAAATGCCTGAAAAGACTGATCAAATGCTTCTGGCCAAACACCATCAGTAACCAGGAACTTCTACGGCAGACAGAGCAGTTAGACATTGAGACCGAGATAAAACAAAGAAAATGGAGATGGATAGGACATACACTGAGAAAATCAGTCGAAGATATAAGAAGGATGTCCCTAGAGTGGAATCCACAAGGTAAAAGGAGAGTTGGAAGACCACCCATGACATGGAAGAAAACGGTGCTAGCTGAAGCAAAACAAATTGGCAAGGCATGGGGTGAACTGAAAGCGATTGCCCCCAACAGAGTTAGATGGTTCAGTCTAGTAGACACCCTATGCTCCTAAATGGAGATAAAGGAAAAAAAAAAAATAGTTATTATGATAGTTATTATATTTTAAAAGTTATTTGTAGTACAAAACTGTTCGAAGTCGGTGCCACATTGACGAAAAACCGACTAATATGTCTCGGGCTTGGCACCGATTTCCAACAGTTTTGTACTACAAATAACTTTTAAAATATAATAACTATTATAACAACTATAATAACTATAATAATTTTAATAAAAAGTAACTATTTTAATATAGTAACTTTGTATAATAGCGTAATTTTTTTGTCTATAGTAAGGTATAATTAAATTAAATTAATTAAAATGTAACGTATTTTTGTTTCTAAAAGCATGGAGCTTTGACCAAAAAATTTATTTTTATAAATTTAAAGGTTTTTTTCTTTTTTTAGAAGTAATATTTTTAAAAAATTTAAATGTTTGCCGAAAAAATAGTAAATTAAATTAAAATCGAAGCTAAATTGACTTTTTGTATTTCTTCTATAATTGTCGGTCTCCATACGGTCTGCCACCAAGCTATAGACTCAACACAAAAAGTTGCATTTTAGCCCCTAACTAAATAATACACCATTGTTGACTTTTTATTTTTTTAATAAAATACAATCAAATTATTTATAAAATTAAATCACAAAAATTTATTTCAGAGTTCAATACAATCAAATAAATTGTTTTTTGTGTTGCGCAACATTAGCGGAACAGAATAAAACTAACAGCTGTTTATTTTATTCTGTTAAAACTAACGACGCAATTTAAAAAAAAGAAATAAAACTATATTTATAGTTGCTGGAAGGATAAATTGTTTACAACATTCGCGGAATAGAATAAAATTAATAATTTTTATTTTATTTTATTAATGCTAATGACGCACACAATTATGCTAATAAAAAAACACAAATCAATCTATATTTATAGTTGTCGGAAGGATATATATCATTATATTATAATGTTATTATATTATAATGTTATTAGAATGTTATTAATATTATCATTATATTATAAACATATAAAATATTAAGTATTGGCAGATGACAAGTCATTTGTTTAGAAAAGTTCAAATAGTTAAACGCTAAATGAAAAGATTTTAAGAACTTTACTAAGTAAATAATTATTAAATTTGTGTATTCTTGGTTCGCTTTAATTCTTTTATTATGCTAATTTACGATCTGTTATAATTTTCGATGCGACAACGCATTGATGTTTCTTATTATTTTTGTAATACATTTCTAAACGAAGAAAAAACTAGAGTTGTAAAAACGTGACCATTTTTGATTTTCCTGAAACATGGCATATAAGCAATATGGACAAAATAAAAACTACAACTTATTTTGCAATTTGTTTTAAATTGCGTAGTTTGGGTATATGGGACACCCTAAAGTGCATGAAAAATGAAAATTTAGCAAATTTTGAAATCAAATTGCTCAAAAACGGTTATAGGTGATAAGTTAATCGTTTGAAAAAAAATTAATTAATTGTTATTGTAATTAATCTTAAAATCAAAATATTAAAAAAACTTTTTTAAAGATGGCGCTAGGGTCGATGTTCAATTAGATTTTATTTTTTGGTTTTAAAACAGTTGAATCGGTCATTTCAAAAACCTCATAAGCCACTCAATTAGAATTTTTCAGAAATCAATAAAAACTGTTTCATACACAAACAAATGAGTTTTAAAGGACTTTTTTATGTTTAATTTAGTATTTGAGTGGTGAAAAATTAAAATAGAGAATAGCCTTTACAATTTATTAATAGAAATAATGAAAAAAACCTGAAAAACAGTTCTTGACTTATGTTGTTTTAGCAAGAAATAGGGCTAGTGGTATAAAGTTTAACCAAAAATCGTAGTAATCATATTTTTTATTGCTTATTATTGAGAATTACACTTAAAAATAATCTTATTAACATTTTACATGTATTAATTTGTCATGTTTTAATATCTTTATGGTACATAGTCATATTCTCCATCATTCTTAATTATGAGTTAATTCATGTATAATAGTATAATTCGTATATAATTCATATATAATACGAATCTTCGAAAAGAGGACGAGTGTCATGGGTCCGTACCTGCGGTTCCTCTCGTCCTTCGCAGGAATGCAGGAATGCTATCGCTATCGACTTCCGTGGTTTTTATCCAGAATACGCATCTCCATTTAAGGAACCATTTTCTGCAAAAAAAGCATGTTGGTAAAAAATGTGACTTAAGAGGTTTTTGAAATGACCGATTCAGTTCTATTGTGACTCTAAAATATGCCAAATTTACAAAGAGGCGTTAATTTGTGTTATTGGAATATTTAATTTTGAAGATTTTAGTACGACTAAAATTCTAATTTTCCATCATTTTTTTAAACCACTTCCATTAACAAAAAATTTAAACTTCAATTATATTTAAACCATTTTGTTTTTAAAAAATAGTTCTATCCTTACTTTAAAATTTAAAATATATCAAATTAACAAAGAGGAGTTAATTCGTGTTCTTGAGATATTTAACTTTAAAGTTTTTAGCCCGACTAAACTTCTAATTTTTCATCATTTTTCGAACAATTTTTATCAACAAAAATTTTACTGAAGTTCGAAAAAATGATGAAAAATTAGAATTTTAGTCGGACTTAAAATTTTTTAAATTAAATACATATCTCAAAAACACGAATTAACGCCTCTTTGCAAATTTGAAATATTTTAGAATACAGATTGAACTATCTTATATAAAAAAATAAATTAAATTTCAATTGATCTTTGATCCTTTTTTTAATTTTAAAATTAATCACAAAGCCGTTTAATTAATTTTTTTCCTAAAGATTTACTAATCACCTATAAACTTAAAGAAAGTTTGTTGAAATCGGTATAACCGTTCTTGAGCAATTAAATCTCAAAGTGTCATCGGATTGACAGAATTTTCATTTTCTCATGCATGTTTGGAGGGCCCCTATGCTTAAACTATGCACTTGTTAAATAAGGCGTATTTTTTATTTTGTCCATACAACTTATATTCCAAGTCTCAGGAAAATCAAAATTGTTCAAGTTCGAATTTCGACTTTTTTACCTGCGGTGGTATGATTGAATAAAAATCCGACTCGGAAATATTATAACTATTCGGAAATTTAAAATGGCATATGATTGAAAGTATTTTTCGAACAATTCTGTCGGAAAAATTTTCGAATCCATTTTGTTTGTCGGAAATTTATATTTGACGTTTTGTTGTAAATTATATTAAGTTATTCGTTATGTTTTTTTTGTATATCATTTTTACATTTGTTTAATAAACATTTTACAACGGAAAAGCTATCCATAATCATAAAAACAACTAAACCCGCCATTTGAACTATATATTCTATATATTCTATTCTATATTCTATTCTACACATGAACTATATATTCTATCAATATCAACACAAAACAAATTATAAATACGAATATTAATACGTTTTGACATTTTTGAATTCTGTACTAAATGGGTGCGTTTATATGAGAATCGAAAATATTACGAAACATTTCAATCATACGTCGGAAAAAATTTGTCGTAGTATTTTCGATTCGTATTAAGATTTCCGATCAAATTCAATCATACCATACCTGTATAGATCACGTTTTTCATCTGTTGTGATATAAAATTAAATGTTTTAAATTTAATATAGATACACCGCTGGCCAAAACTAAAAACAATATCCTCTAAAAGCTTTTGCCGAAAACTATATAAAAAACCTTAACACAGACCGAAGTCTTGATATCTTAAATCCTTTAGCTTTCGGTCTCTCAAAATTTTTCTATTTATATAAATTTTCTTCTAGTTTTTCCTCATTTTTTCTCCTCATCTACTGCAGAGCAAATAATTTGTAATATATTTTTTCAACCAATAAGTTTAACAAAAATCATAAACTAGAACAAAGTAATAAATATCACAGTTTGAATATGTTTTTGAAAGAGCAAAATAAATAAAAGAATTGTTTTGATGTAATTTTAAATTGAATTAAAGTTTTACAATTTAATATTAGAAAATGATTGGGTATAGTTTTAAACAGATATGTACATGAATGTTTCAGCAATACAAAAAGTTTGTCTCTAACACGGTAATAAAGTAACAAATATGCAATGAAGACCTTTATCTTATTGTCTTTCAACATATGTGTATTCCAATTATTTTTCATCAAAGTAGATCATTATGTCATTCGTCTCAAGAGATAAAAACTTTTCGTTTTTAAGGGAAGCTTTTCTTATTTTAATATGCTACTGAAAATATAACATATTTATTTTCTTCTTATTTCTAATGCTTTGTTGTATTTGGTTTAAAAAAAGACATGAATTTTAAAATAATCAACAGAATAAGAAAAAATATTGTTGAAAATAATGTTTTGCAAGAAAAGTTGAAAGAAGTTGCTAAAACGAAAAAGTCGAACACAAAATAAATACAAGAAAAATGTTTAGAATTTTTAAATCGATGTTATTTATGGTTTTTGTTTATGTATGATTTTCTGTTGGTTCAATGTGGTTTGGTTTTATTTCGTATGTGATGTGGATGAAAATCAATTTTCTATGTATGTCAAACAAAATATAACAGCATGATTGATTGTAATATTTGTTTTGAATATAATAAAGCTAATTTGAAAACTAAATTTGAGTAACGGACTGTTTTCAGCTGACCTGAATAATTTAGATAAATAGATGTATAATTGAGATAATAGAGATAGCTTATAAAAGAGAATTAAATTTTAAATTTATTAAATTTTTTCGTTTAACATCTAGTCAATGAAAATCATTCATATACAAGTCTAGTCTGGAAAATAATTTTAAAGTTCCTGGATTCAATGGAAGAGTTTGAAATACATAAAGCTATTAAGATTTAATTGTAATTTTTAATGAACAACTATCATGTAGTTCTAATAATTTATAGAATTTAATTATAAATTAATATTTTCTTTATTATTTTGGTTCTTGTCATATTTTATAAATTTTAATCTTTTCATTTTTGTTTTGATTTTTTATGTTTGATTTAGTATGCATTTTTTAGAAACAATAATACATTATGGTATATCATAACAATAGTATATTATTAGGAGCTAATGTGCTACTTTTTGTGTTGAATCTATAGTTTGACAATTATAGACGATAAACAAAAAGTCACTTTAGCTCCGAATTAAATACACTATTTTTTCGGCAAACGTTTAAATTTTTTATAAATATGAAATTATAATACCTACATCAAAAATTTATAAATATGGTTTATTACCGTCATAATTATGTCCAAAAAGTAAAAAACGTTTAAATTTGTATAAATAAACTTTTTCATCAAAGCAAGCTCCTATTAAAAATTTCATTATCCAATCAAAATATTTGTTATGGTTTGTTGTCATAGTTACATACAATAATTCAAAATTTCCTAATCTAATCAGAATCAATTTCTTATTTTTTGTTGTCATAGTTATACAATTTGTTTGAAAAAATAACAAACTAACAAATAACAAATGCTACTTTACTGCCGCCGTAATATAAAATAAAAATAGCGTTACTTTTACAGCCGCTTTGATTATAAGTCAAAATATGAAATCTACCTAAAAGTAAGACTTTAACTAACTCTCTAGCGGCAGTAAAGTTAAACTATGCAGCCGTTTGCCGAAAAAACTAATTTTTCAAATAACATTGTCATATATATAAATTTTTCACTGAAGATATTGTAATAAACTTCGTCCAGAATGGGTTAATTTAATTTACTCATTCATAACAAATACATTGTGCATAAATCAATTAAATATGAGTTCGCTAATGTTTACATTTATGCAAGTATGAATGAAAATAGGTGTGGCCTATTCAATATTGATTTCTAGAAAGTAAATTAGAGAAGTTTCGATTTATTTATTTTTTGGATATAAATAAGCGAACAAAATATCAGATAATCAGTTTTACTTTTGCAATTAAAAGTGTTTATAAATATTCGCAAGTATAAGGAATAATCGGTGGTACTTGAGCCTGGGTACTAATAGTGAAAGAATTTGAACCTAGTGGAATAGTAAATACAGATTTTACGATTCCGAATATTATTGATTCAAATTGTGGAAAAGCGGTGAAGTTTATCGTACATAAATTGGAGACCCTGGAATTTATTGTAATTAAAATCGGAAGTTGCTGTAACTGGTTGATAAATAAAGTTTGAGATTTTGTTAACTAAAGATCCGTCTTTTTACTGTCGTTTTTGCTCAATAATCGAAAAGAACCAACGAAGAGTCGTTACAGTATTTATATCTGAAACGCGTCTGATTTATATTTTTAATTTTTTAAATTAATAAATTTAATTAACATTCTTATTAAACTAATAAATTTAATAATTGATTAAATGCAGTTTGCATTGTAACTAGGGTTTGCAATACCGGTTTATCGGTTAACTGGTAAATCAACCAAAACGCATTATCAACAAACCGGTAATTTCTAATTTTTTACCGGTTTCGGTAAAAATTAAACAAACTTATATTTTTGCTTATTTAATTGAAAAAATTAAGAATTATTCTGAAGAAAATCAATTAATTTTTAATAAAATAGCATAAACTGGACCTAACCAAACATATTTTAAGACATGACAAAATCCAAGGAAGAAACCCCTCAAAAGATACGGTGAAATATTCCTACTTAATATTCTATCAGTTTTCCGCAAGTAATAAAACTTAGATACATGATGTTCGTTCGTTCATGGCAAATACTGCTTTTGGAATCTAGTTCTTGCCATCTGATAAATGTTTAACGCTGTTGACCAACATGTTCAAACTTAATAGAACATTGATTTAATTACGACTGATGATGCTGCTGTTAGGAAAAAAGTTGAATCTTTGATTGATGCTTATCGTCAGTTGTGTTTATTTCCTCTAGCTAACTGTTATAAAACATTTCATGTAGGGGAAATAGATCTTTTGAAGAAACAGATCTTTGGAAGACGTAGAAGATTATGCAGTTTTAGTGGCCGTATCATCTTATGTCGTTCATGTTCAGCATGACGAAATAAGTTTCGTAATAGCAAAAATTAGAAAAGTTGTAATGTTTTGCAAATTACCACTAAAAAAATACAACCACCAAAAACATGGTAAGGTTGTGAAAAAATCAACTATCCTTGATTCTTGAATTCAAGATCAAGCAGCCGTTTTGCAATACTAAAAAGATTTTGTAAAGTTTAAAGTGTAATTAGGATAAGTTTAATCGCCATTGAATCTCATTTAAACTTTTCAGACAGTGAAATTGTTTAACTTATAGTAATAAGTGCTGACACCCAATATAAGTTGCTGTGAAGACAGTGTCGATACGATGTAAATTTATATGTTTCTGATATAACATTTATGTTAGATGAACTTAGTGCACAAAAAAATTCATAAGTAAAGAACTTAAAGGAGTTCTCGTTATATGTACGTATCAAAGAAAGGACACATATTTTTCAAATATTTTGCACCATCTCTATGATTTAAATGCCATTAAAATATGCAACGTATTCTCTGAAATATTTAATAAAACAAAAAAGCTATTGATAAAAGAAATTGTTGAATTAATTGAACCCTTTGCTTTAAATAATTTGATCTGAAACAAAATAATAAATAATTTGATCTGAAACTGGAATTTCAGATTCAGAAGTATGCACTTCCATGTGATCGATGAACTGCGTTCATATTAGCATTGTCAGAATTAACAATAAAAGAAGAGCTGAATGAACAGAAAATTAATAAACATTTTGTGGGAAACCAATACTGAAAGTGACGTAATACATTCACAAATATTATTAAAAATTAAATTGATTTTTTCCAAGAACAAATCATTCCTGGCAAATGTTTAGAGAATGCTTTCAGCAAATAAATTACTTACCATACGAATAACAAGTGACGAATTCTAACGTATGTTTATAGCAGCTGGTCTGATTTGTATTAAACTAAGGTCGAACTTGAATAATAACACTTTAGAGACAACGTGTTTACGCCAATATTTTAATAACCAAAACATTGAAAATTTCAAGATTTAATTTATTATTAATTTTCTTCTTCAAAAGCGTTATTATTTATTATTACACGCCAATTTAAGTTATAAATAATTTGCTTGAACTAATGATTTAAAAAAATTTGAACAAAGTAATAATTTTAGTAAATAACCGGTGAATTACCGGTTAACCGTTTTATAGACGTTTCTTAGCGCATAACCGGTAATTAAAAATGTCGGTATAAATTTGCAAACCCTAATTGTAACATTGAGAATAGTAAATAAATATAGAGACGTAATCCGGTAAAAACTACTTTTCATAACAAATGCTAGATTTCAAAAATATTTATTGCACGCAAAAAACAAAATGTTTCACATCAAAACATTTACAAAAAAATTAAATATTAAGCAAACTAAGCCATCTTTATTGTAAGACTTGTATTAAGTATTACTAAAACTGTGTTCTAAATTATATTATATTATACTATAACTGTGTTCTAATTATACTAAAGTTGCTGTAGTTCTGTTAAATTATACTAAACTTGCGTAATCAAAATGGTAAACTTTTTATTTAGCAGAGCAAATTGGCATTTGTGTTACTAACAATTTTGAGTACATTTAGAGTAAATTTATTATATTTGTTTAAAAATTTGAGAAATAGATCATGTATAATCAACAATATGTTCATAAAATTTTGTTCGTTTGGCAAAAACTGTTTTGTATAACTGGAAAGCCCTACTTTTTAAAACGTGAGTGATTGCAGTTATGCCTTGGCGATAATAAAAAAATCGATATCAACAAAATATCGATAAAAACATAAATCGATAAATATCAAATATCGATAAAAATCGGTGGTAAATATCAAAATATCGATACTTACCGGTATATTTTGATTTATCAATAGTTATCGATATCTCGGCTTTATCCTTATTTTTTTTATATAATTATTTTCTATAATTTTCTCAATATTGCTCAGCAGTAGCAGTAATAAAACATCAAAAATACTAACTAAAAAGTACCAACAAAATATATAGCAATATATGGTACCAGTATCGCTCAGCAGTAGCAGTACCAAAATACCACAAATACTAGCAGCAGTAAAAAATTACCTATCTGAGGTAGATATCATAATAAAATCTACCTATTGCAATGTGCTTCATCTCGGAATTTCGGAAAAATGTTGGTGCCAAATGACTATGTATGATAAACGGAGACGGAAAAAAAAGTTATATAACATATATATATATATATATATATATATATATATATATATATATATATATATATATATATATATATATATATATATATATATATATATATATATATATATATATATATATATATATATATATATATATATATATATATTTATATATATATATATATATATATATATATATATATATATATATATATATATATATATATATACATATATATATATATATATATATATATATATATATATATATATATATATATATATATATATATATATATATATATATATATATATATATATATATATATATATATATATATATATTTATAGATATATATAAATATATATAAATTTATATA